>JAUZNJ010071361.1:0-25640 GCA_034780135.1 Jordanella pulchra
CGCCGCCAGGTTGCACCTCAGACTGTCCAGGAGCTCAGTGATGCCCTGGTCCAGATCTGGGAGGAGATACACCAGGATACCATCCATTGTCTCATTAGGAGTATGGCTCGACGTTGTCAGGCATGCATACACTCACACAGGTGCCATACAAATTACTGAATACCCTTTTGAGTTGCTGCAATGAAATTTCAGCAAAATGGACTAACCTGAAGCACCATTTTTTCACTGTGATTTTTAGGGTGTCTTCGAATTCAGCCTCTGTAGGTTGATAATTTTAATTTCCATCAAATGATGTGGCCTCCTTTTGCTCCTAACACATCACCTAGTCACACAGGATTTTTTTCCCCATTGAGTTCTGATGTGTTTTCAAAGTGCTCCTTTAATTTTTTTTTTAACAGTGTGTACGTACATACATATATATACATACACACACACACACACAGAATATTTTGGCACAAAGGGGGATTATTAAAATGATGCCAAATAAATACATGTATATTACATTATATTTTCTAAAGGAAAGACAGGTTCCAAATTTTTCTCATTTCTCCTTTTTCTCTCTTGAAAGATAATTAGAAACTAAACTGATAGAAAATCAGGCAGAGATTAGAAGATACAGCAAAGGTCTTTCCCGGTTGGGATTTGAACCCAAGATGGCGGCGCTAAGGACTGGGGCCTCTGTACAAAGGTCTATGCTCTCTTCCTGTCCCACCGCCTCGTCTGTGTCTGGATTTTGTCCAATGTTGTCATGTTTTGCACCTCAGTCACAATCAAACACAATGCTGAGGCTCTTAGGACAAAACGACAAGAGAGCTTTCCATTCAGTCAAAGAAACACTCATTAAACACACTATTAACCAAGATTAATTGTTATCAGATAAGATCCTCCATCCCTGTACTCAGACCTCACCTGTCATACTGACACACCCAGCTCCAGCCCTCACCTGTCGAGCTGCTCCAGCGTTCTTTGCCTGCCGCTGGGACCGGCTCCAACAACTGTCAATTATCCGTAAACAAATCCCACAAGTGACTGACAAGCCAGTAGAGCCAGGGATCAAGTTCAGTCTCTCAGGGATCTGCATGCGTGTGTCTATGTGTGTGTGTGGAGTCAACCTGTGGCACGACCAAGCTCTGACTTCAAGCAGCTCAGGTTAACTGGAAGTTGATGGGCTGAAAAAACACAAATTGTCTTTGTGGTCGAGACCTTGTGGTCTAAAGACTAAAACCATGAGACCATCCAGATGTGCTTTGGTTGTATAATTTAAACATAAGCTGGGATGAAAAACAGGGGGGGGGGGGGTACACTGTATATAAGAATACATCATTATAAATAAATACTACAGCAAAGAAGCAAAAAAGATTGTGACAGCTAAAATTATTGCATCCAACATATTGCTACAACTGAAATTATTTTACATATAACATCGATATATTATTTAAATAATTAGATGACTAAAATTATTATTTTTTATTAACATGAACATATGTTTTGATCCATTTTTAAACAAACTGACTAATTTTAACAGCTAACTATACAGTAACAGGCTCAGGCTACTGTTATACAATTGTGGGCATTTATGTTATTTAATATTTAATCAAATCACACTCAGACTGGGAAACGTGCTATAATGCAAGAGGGCACTAAAGGCAACAGATGAGAATATTTAACTGTGTTTTTAACCAAGTCATACAAAGGAGCCACTGGCTAACAAACACTAAGGAACTCATTTTAAAGTGACTCTCCAGAGCTTTTTTAGCAATCAGATTTTCTAATTAAAATAGAGCTCAATAACCCAGAGATGAAGGAAAAATATCATTCTTGCATCAGCATCTCTGCACTGCAAATTTGTCCTGTTATATACAAAATTGAATGTGTATAATCAGCTTATATTGTGATTTCTTCCTAAATTTGGAACGTGTCGGTAAATGGATGCAGCAAGCCAAATTAGACAGTGTGGTCTGCATACTCTGAAGCCTAACCACCTTCCACTCACCTTCGCTATAAGCGATGGTAGTTTTTTTATTTTGGTCTAAGAAGGCACATTTTTCCCTGTAGTTGTTTGAATTCACATCAGAGTCCATAACCAGGTGAGACCAAACAAATTCTACTGCTTTAAAGAGGACAGAGTAAAGCAGGTGTGAATACTTCCTATATCAATGAAAGAAAGAACCAAGATGTTTTGCTTGTCATACCTCTCTGCACTAAAGTGTCAAATCCATATTTAAAGAGAATAGGTTGTCTAAAAACTACTCAGAAATACTTAATAATCCATAACACTCAGGTTAACCATAATACTGTAGGCATCTTATGATTAATATCTCTAACTTTGTGCTTATTAGACTTTGCAAAAAAAAAAAAAATGGCTTCCCAGTCAAGGCATTTTTTCTTATGGAAATCCTTAATTCCTTAATGTAGGTCACCAGTTTTTTTATTTTTATATTTTTTCAGGCTGTGTGTGTTGTTGTTTTATTTAGTTTTATTCTATGAAAGAAGGAGTTTATTAATACACCACATCTATTACAGTGAACTGTTTTGGCTGCTGCTGCTGCTCCTTAACACTCTGCAAGATTTCCCCTGCTGTCCCAGGAAAGCAGCTCAAACACCACCTATTAAATTCTGTAACATCAAAGCAAAACACTGTTTATCCAGTAATAAACAACAGGAACTGTATTGAAACAATACAAATCTGACAATTTATTAGGTTCTATCCCAATGACACAATGCTAAAACTTTTCTCAAAGCGTTTTATTTTTCTTTGTCTTACAATCTAATGTCACTACGCTTGGTGAATATCTTCTTTTTGGCAACCTTTCCAATGTTTCTTACGGATTTCCTCAACGAGCGGCTGAAAAAGGAGCCATTATCTACCCGAGGACAGGTTAAAGGATGAGTCTTGACCTCACCTTACAACCTGAGCACGCTCGCAGGGCGTGGGGCCGTATTAATGTCTTGAGCTAAACACAGTAATTACTCTGCTTTATTGTTCTCATAATGCATCATCCATCAGAGCCCGTCTGTGTGGTTGAAGGAAGCGGACTGAAAGCTGAATCAAAGAGGAGACTTTCAACTCCTATCAAATATCTACTCAGTAAGTAGAGGGAAAGGTAATGGATCAGGGACGTTTCTTAGTTTGGGCAACTGTGGCTAAAGGAGATTAAGCCCAAACCAGAACGTCAGTGTTGTGGTCGCTCTTCAGGCAAGATATTTCAACCCTTGTTTTAATCTTTTTCACAAAACTGGTCCAAAGACACATTATTGGACTAATGCATTGGATAAAGTGAGATAAAAGTAAAAACATCCTTGAAATAAGTGTATTTGCACTTCATTTGAGCAGGTAACTAACATGATCTGCCAAAACTTTAAACTTTAAATAAAATGCTTTCCATTATCTTATTTCAAGTGCAGCATATATCATATTATTATTATATGTTAGATTAATTTAAGGCCCAACATATTAAGTGAATATCAGAGGTAATACACAATTCCAAAAATGTATCTTTAGATCAACTTATGCAAAGTATTTTCATGATGGAAAATTTACTGAATTTGAGGACATAACAGTGAGATCAGAGCTTTAAAGCCACAGTGTGTTAAGATTTATCCAATCTACTGGTGCCCTAAATGAAAAACCAGATACTGCAAGAAACCTATCCGTGGGTTTCAGTTCAGTGGAGAGAAACAAAGTAATACCTCAAAAAGGAAAAAGTCACAGAGGTCTTCACGTGAAGTTTTAGAGTTTAACAAGTTAAACAGGCAGGAAATGTCAGGCACCAGGAAAAAAATATATATATAATAAACTCCAAGTGAATTTCGGAATTACAAGAAGAAAACTTGATTAGCAAAAAGGCAAAACAGACATGAGGAAACAGAGGAGCTATTGCATGATGAAAAGGGATATTCATTCACATGGATAACCAGTTTTACCTATAAACTCCAATAAAGAGCATTAGCAGAAAGACAAGACACAGACATGGGGGGGGATGCAGTGTCCGAAGCCCTGCTGCCATGACAGGCGCTGCCCTTGCTCTTGAGTTTGGTCGCAGTGTGATTGACTTTTTGCAGCACACCCACATAGTTTTCAGTGTGAGCCTTGTATAGAGTCAAGTAGCAGAGTTATAAATGTGACAATGTCAACATTGAGGTACAGAACAACACGTAATTCTGTTTCCTTAATGTTGCCAATAAGTTACAAGTATGTCCTACATGTAAGACGTCTGTGAAGAATAACAGCAACAGCAAGTGGTGCAACAGATCTCATCCACTGTAGGCCAACAAACAAACTAGATGATGCTGCCAAAATAAACATGAACTGTCTCCACTCAATAAGAGAGAACGAATGCTCTTCCTTTTTAACACAAAGTGCCAAATAGAACGATCTACAGTCTTTCCTTGTTTCTATTCCTACACCAACAACAAAAGCCCTTCTTGTACATGTAACCTTAAAGATGATGATGCAACATGGCGTCTTCCATTGGGTGCACCACCACCTATCTATAAACTAATTTCAAGCTATGGTAACACTTCATGTTTGATGGTAATCTTATTAGATGTAGACAGAACATGTATGTATAAGAGCAATAGTTGCTTTTTGCAAATAAAAATCAAAATTAATTAATTAAATACAGTTCCTTTAAGCTCATACTATATGTAATATAAGTAGCTTAGTGTTTTGTGCAGAGCAAAGTGAATGACGCTCATTCACTCCAGAATGAAGCCCAATATAAGGAGAAAGTTCATCCAGTTCGTGGAGCCTTGAGAACTCCATGAAGGATAGAAAACTTCACCAATTGGCACATCTTCCCAGACATGCCCCTCTGACAGAAACTCTACCTTGAGAGTAACGGCTCTCAGAGTTGCACAAGGTTGGAGAAAGAAAAACAGGATTTGAGAGGCAGAGAGCAGATAGAAAGCGAGGTGAGGAAGAAAGAGGCGAATGAATGCCGGCACAACTGAATACAGTTGTCCAAGGCTGCTCAGATTGGATCAATTCAGCCGTGACTGAGGACTGTGATGAGTGGTAAACTGGCTGGATAATGTCTGTGTGTGTGTTTGGGGACAGGCTACAGTGCTGTGTGTGAATGTTAGAGTGTGAATTTACTAGATGAGGTCTTTTGTCTTCCGGTGAATCCAGTTTAGAGGAAGGACGAGCAGAACTATGGGTCCTCTGTCCGATCTAACTGATTATGTACAAGGTTGGAGAGTGAAATATTACCAAAGGAAATAGAGAAATAGACAGTCAAACAATGACACCAAGATCTTCTATTCTCCTTCAAATGTACTTTTTTCTATGTTAGATCAGTGACGACCAAGATCAAAGTCTGTTCTTATGTTTTTCTGTAACAAAAATCACTCATTCCTTTAAGAAATTGTCAATTTTATTGTTACAATTTAAAATAATATATGGGAGTTTTGGTCAAATGTAGTTCTTCTAATGGAAAGAAACATCAAGATTGCCATGAAATTCCCATTTCCTGCTCTATACAAGCTTTTGCTTTACAATTTGTCCCACAACTGAGCGGCAATTAGGATCTCCCTCCACCTCAAGTTTTTTCTTTTTTAACTTTAACTTTCTCCTCATTACAAAGATATTTTCAGTGTATTTTATTTCATGTGAAAGACAACCTCAAAAAAAACATGATACATAATTGTCAGTGGAAGGGGAAAAAAATTCAAGCTGTGACTGAAGCAGAAATTTTCTGATTACACAGCAACTACTCTCACTGTTGAGTGAAAGTCACCCAAAGCAGAACTACATGCACACAGCAGACTATACAGCAGGTAAGATAATATCTGCTAGTTTTATAACTTTAGAGGCTGTAGACAACGTTTTATTGTTTCTTTTCTGTTGGTTATAAACATGAGAATAAAATTGTCGGTGCTCCTCTTTTAAGCAGAAGAGAAACCCACATTGGTCACAAAAATCAGACAAAATTTGAAATGAAAATTAGAAAAATCCTCAAGGAAACTTTGGAGGTGCCTGAAACTTGGTGAATAATTGTTGGACTGGCACTAAAGTTGGTTTAAGCTCAAATCAGACAAAAGCAGGAAATCTTGTGTCGAAATACCTGGTGGCAACTGGCGCCGCAACACCTGTGGGTCTGCCAGGCCCGGCAGACGCACGCCATAAGCCAAGAGTTGCTTCATTGTGTTGTTCTGTTTTGTTCTTTTTGCTCTGAATTAAATCCGCCCTTCAATGAAACAGATGATTGGATTCTGGGTCGAGCATTTTTTAAGATTCACATCAATCCTGAAAGGTATCCTGCCTCGGATCAGGTTTGCCGTTCAGAGTGCGTTCCCATGGCGACTAGTCTTGCTAAGAATGAATCCAGATTTCAACCGGAAAGTCAAGATTAAACCTAAAGTTTTCTTGCCAACCCAGTAATCCTGCTTGTGGTAGAGGCCTCTGGTCCGAGTTAAAAACGAAACCTGACAGATAACCTGTTCACGGTACACACACACACACAGAGATCACTGTCACAAAGATTTGGAGAAAGCTGAAAATGATTTAGAAGAGGGTGTAAAAGTATTCACACGGGTGTTATTACATCTTGAATTGTGGTGATTACAGGATGCAAATCCGAGGTGTTTTGAGATTCATCTACAGACGCTTTCATTCATGAGCAATAGTATCAGAATTGCACTGTAATGATTGTTCATGCAATTTAATAAAACCCATTTCTCTTTTGATGATAAATATGCAATATTAGCATCCTAAAGGAATAATATTTAGAATATAAGCACTATGCATTTTCACTGCTCTAAATCCCCAACTTAAGTGTTGGAAGCATCTTAATGGCAAAAGATAGAGAGGTTTACCATCGCAATCATGAACAATAATATCACAACTGCATGCTTTTCTAATATGAACTAAGGACGGACATAAAAAGTCAATAATCCATGGAAACCATGTGGACTTAGCCGGAAGTTTGAAAAGGAGGAGAAGTGAATTTCCACGCTCTCCTGCCGTGTGTGTGTCTGAGGAAGGACAGAGGACAGGCAATATTTATTGACAATGGCTGCCACGCTCGATAAGGAGAGGCATAAAAATCAATCAGCATAAAGGTCTGCAAAAAAAAAACAAAAAAAGTGGAGCGCATAAAAAGGGACTGAACGCAAGAAAATAAGTACAATAAATGAGAACAACCAGCACAGTAGATAGGGTCAGGGATGAAGACGGGGGATTTGATCTGAATGAAGGAGAGAAACTGAGTAGAATAAGGAAGGAATATAAAAATAACAGAACTCAGGAGCAAATGTTTCAAAGCATCTGAGATTTAGAGGAAACATGATGAGCTGGTCGCAATAAACGGCAGAAAATGTTCAGTTTCTTGCCTCGGGCGCTTGGATCGTACTCAGCATTGAAGAGGGGGATGCGTGCTAATCAGATTAGGATGTTTCTGCACTGAAGACAGTCAGCAGTGTCCCATATTTAGCCCCCGCCGACGTGAAACAAGCTTTAACCTCTCCTCTGAGAACAGTTCTGGTCCAGCTGAAGGGGCAGGTATGAGATCCACAAAACTGAGTGGTATGTAAACACTTTAAGAGGGACTGGATAGTAACTTGACAAAACTTCTCATTTTATATAGTGAGATTTTTAACAGCAAAAAAATGGGCCTCTAGCTGCTTAAAAGAAAAGGAATTAAGATTCACAAAAGACAAACTAACAATCCTAAACTAAACACGCTCACATAAACCAGCAGGATATGTTCAGGTCAAAGTGATGATCGCCACAAAAAATATTAATAAAAAAAAAAAACAGTTTGCATGTTCAGATTAGCCCTAGAAACTGCACTCCTGCACAGATGGCATAAACCACAATGCATTCAACCTCAAAGACTACCAGGTTCTCATAAATCACATAGTTTACATTCTCGCTGCAAACTGTCCAGCTTAAGCAACTGCTGTAAACTAGTCAATTAAATATTGTGAGATTAGTCCATTTTTTTTGTGGGCATGGCTAGTGTGAAAAGGAAAAAACTGATTTTATTTTAGCTTTGCCCTGCAGGTGAAGTTTTGAAACGCTTAAAAAAGGTGGAAGCATTAAAATCTGTTCCCATGATGCCTAGCGCAGGGGTTCCCAAACATTTTAGCCTGTTACCCCAAAAATAGACGCACAACAGACCCTAAAGATACATATAATTACTTCTCACAACTCTTCTAACTAGTCCTAAAGGAAAGACATATTGAACATTTTAACAGTTTTTCACACATATGCTGAGAACATCACACAAGAGCAACAAAAACCTCAACTGAACCACATCAATGACCCGAGGAAACCAGAAAAACGTTGTTAATATGACTTACAGCTGATGTTCTCCTTGATAAAGTTGTTTCCAGAGAAACTCAACTCCGTTCTTTATGGGTTGCTTCTGTTTAAAATCTTCAACCAGAGATAAAGAAACATTTACAGACTAAAATTTGCTCGGTTTTACTAAAAATACCTAATATCTCAGAGGTATCTCGAATACAAATCGTATAATTAATTTTAAAGTGTCTTTAAAGCGCATTTTTAACGTTCAGTTTGTTCATGAAGCTTTAGTTTTTAATTAGAGACAACTTTCACCTGGCGGCTTTTGCTTGAGGCTGCAATTCTCGTTGTGGCCACATCCGTAGGATAAAACGTATCGCCCATTAGAGGCCAGAGGGGCGCTGTTTCCCCATCATCAATCTAAATTCTAAGGTAAAAAAATTACACAATCGATTACATTATTTTTATGACCAACTTCATTATTACATTTTGGATTAAATTTGATTCTGATAAGTGATCGGTACTTATTGAAATTATCTTTATCCGTTTAAAATGTAATTATAACTAACTGGATTTTAAATCACATTGCATATAATGTCTTAAGATAGATTTTTTTTTGTACAGCATGTGGGGTTTGTAAATGTATTTTTTTCCCTCTAATATGCTGGGATTTTATCTGATATTCTGATATAAAAAAAACAACACATACTGTTATTGTTTAAAATTTCAAACTTGAATATACTTTTGTCCAAAACCCTTCATTGTGGCTCTGGGTGTTTATGTGGGGTTGTTGTCCCACTTGGGGATAAAAATACGTCAAAGTCTCAAGAGTTTAGAAGCTGCTTTCTTTCAGATTTTCTGCAAATAAAAAAAATCCTATGTGGGATTATTAGAGATGGATATTTAAAAAGAATGGAAAATGTGTTTTTATATTTTCAATTGTTGGATAATATGAGAAAAATCAAGTTTTTTTTTTTAGCTATTTTTGTGTATTTTGACTTCCTAACCCATGTTACCATCCTTTACAAGTAAATCTCATATCTTTATACCCCCTATCAAGTCCAAGTCATTTGGTTTAAAGTTCAAGTTATTAAAAAGTGATAATAAGCTTGAAACTTTAATGTTGTGAGTAAAAAAGTGATCCAGACCACGGATTTCATAGAGCACATTCCCTCATTTAATGACAGAATCAAGTCATCTTGATCCAAGTCAAAATTGTGACTTGAATTTGACTCAAGTCAAGTCATTAAGTCAAAGTCTTCACCTCTGCTGCTTTGTGGTAAAACGGTTATAACTGACAAAGCAGAAAATTAGACGTGGATAAAAAATGCCTTGAAAAAATACAAAATGAATATACTTTATGAACATTTTTTATTGTCCTGCTTTAGTAATTGGGACACAACTACAAATGTGAAGGTATAATGGATTATCCTGGTATAAAAATAAAAATGTTTTGCCGTTTCTGCTCCCGTCTTACTTTTTTGTTTCACCCCTTGTGACATTTCTTAAAGAAAACTCAGCAGTGACCTAGAGAATATAAAGCATTTGTAGATACCATTGTTATACGTACTCACCAAGACGCCTACAGCAGCCTCACTCTTCTGCTAACCAGAAGACTGAGATTGCTCTCTGTTGTATTGTATTTGATTCTATTGTGTGTCAGGACATTGACAAGTGCGACAAAAACATGACGAGACAGAGGAATTAAGTTTCTGCACAATTTCCCTCATTTATAGAAAATACGGAGGCAGAGGGTGAGGCAAAATGTAGGAAAGGAAGATGAGATTAAAATATATATATATATATATATAAATAAGAAGCTGATTACGCTTTATTCAGTCGTTCAACATCCCACACAGATTAAATATTTAAACCTTTATAGCTGATAAGTGTGGGGACGTCCATCCTGAGACCGTTTCTGTTTAAAAGCGAGGCCACGCTAATGAGACCGTCCCTTTGTGTGGGCACAGGAGTGGTCCTAAAAAACCCGAGATCTAAACAATCAGCGGCAAATAACAGCAATTTCACAGCTAATTCATAGATTTCACGTGTGGATGCCCCCTTTGCCACCCTCCATTTAATGCTGTGAAAAGAGACAAGTGTGACATTATAACCACAGGATCAAACTGTGGGTGGTGGGTGGAGGTCGAGGTCTAATGATTTAAGTCTGGTTTGAGTGTTAGACCTGCAAGGCATCCACAGAGGGAGCATCTTGGCAGTATGTTTAGTGTTGCTAATGCAAAGTAGTCAGACACTGATTGTGGATTATGCCACATTAATGCATGAGCTTTAGAACTGAGACATCACTTAAACAGAAGCTTCTTGACACCATGAAGTAGAGAAGTAAAGAAAAAAATATGTAAATAATCAGAAAAGTTGTTTTTATGTAATTTGTTTCTATGGAAAAATATGCAGAAAAAAAAAACAAAAAAGCTGAAAAAGTCATGTTTTCTGTTTCTTTACAGATTTTTTACAGTTTAGTTTTAGTTGAAGTTAAAAATTATTATTAATAATCATCAGAAAGAGAGACTGGGAAAAAATGACTTTCATAGAAAAGTTAGAAAACCAAACACAAATACAAATTATAAGGAAAAGCTTTTTTTTTTTTCATCTAACCAGACAAAAGTGGAAGTTTTCTGTTGGATCTGATGAAAAACTAAGAGCATATCAGAGACACGACTGTCAACCAGGTGGGTTGTAGGGTGTTAAACTGGGCTCCTTAGCTTCAGCAGGTACTACAGGAGCCATAGGTGATGAAATCTGCTCTGTTCCACCATCAGTGTGCGGCCTTTAGCTCAAATTTATTTGATTTGTGCAGCAGGAGATCGATAGTAAGCACAGCATCAAGCCCTGCTCTGGATAAACAAAACAGAGGCCATCTATGTCCTTAAAAATGTAAACTAACTCGCAAAGAATTGTGGAACAAAGTCGACCAATCGAGCGGTTTCATTGTTTGATTTATTTATTTGGTAATCTGAAAGATTTAACTAAGTTTTTTAACGAAGTTTTTCTTTAAAATTTTGTAAAAGCTTTATTTTGTACAGTTTCTTATTTTGGTATTAGAGAACGTTTTCACTAAAACAATCTGTGGTTTTGTGGCGTAGACGTTGCAATGTTTTGGCCCAACCAAGCATGATACATTAGCATTTTGGTTAAAAAAGTTAGGTTTCTCTGGAAGATGCAAAAGTAAATGAAATTAAAATACAAATGAGTAGCCCTGGTTAAGATAGAAATAAAAATATAAGAACTTAATTCCATCTTCTTATGTCTTATCTCCCTAAAAAGAGAAATGTTTGTTATGATTATGTTCAAACTCACTAAACTGCAATCCTTTATTAACGAAGGACTAAAATGTTTCTCTAAAACCTCTTAAGGGTCTTTATTTCATGCGTATCTCTAATGGATTTTTGTCAGTTTTAAATCTAATATAATACTCATTAGTTTCTTAGGATTTCCTGCAGAAGTAGGGGGATTTTGTTACTTTTAGACAGCTTTCTTTTTCCGCCTATTGCCACCCTTTGTGCTAATTTAAGTCAGCTGCTTAGTTTAACTTTCAGCAAGAGAGCATGTAATTATAATCCTAGAAAAGCTAAACTTTTTCTTTAACCCCTATTTCACAGTCAAATAGGACTTTCTCTAAGTGCTTGGCACTTTAATGGGATTACAAACTATTGAAATCTTGTATTTTTAACAATCACCTGTTGCTAAAGATGCTTATAGCAGAAAGATAAGTGTGGCCTTGCATCTCCGTGTTCCTGCCAGTCACCGGGTAATTGCGTGAATCTTCTAAACATGCTTCACATGCTAGAGGTGATAAATTCATCAGGAGCACACACCAATGGGCTCCCAGCAACCCGTCCTCGAGCAGTTCAAGGTGAGTCGAAAGAGGTGATGAAGAGCTTGGAAAGAACTTGGTTACACCTTCAATTACAACGCCCACACGTCTATATGTTCTAGAGTGTGTTCAAAGTAATGCAGCCTTAAAACAAATTGCAAGGTAGGCACACTGCATTATTTATTTTTGAAGTTTAAAGTGGTTTTAGATTTGACAAAACAAGCCGTAAAAGACTTTGTTCGTTCTGCTCTCGTTTTTTTTTTTTTTTGCAAACGACTGAGTGAGTCATTGAGTTTTAACTTTTGATGAAACCCCTGGTAAAGATTTTTCTTTTTTTTAAGGCTTAAATGCAAAAAAAAAAAAAAAAATGGATAATGCTCTGCCAGTTTTTCTCTATCTGCTTTCCTTCTGTGGCAATCCTTTATAACTGTTCTCCAGATTTCACCTCTGACAGTCTTGCCCTAGATATTTCTCCATCCCTGTCAGACGCACTCGCAGGTCTCATCTGCTGCCAGCTGTGGAGGAGAGGACGCGGAGATCAGCGCGGATGGGATGTGAAAAGGATGACGGGAAACCAATCGATCCAAATCCTTCAGCCTAATCTTGTTGACGTCCTCGGATGGTGCAGACAGCAGCCCTGAAGCAACTTTAAAGAAAAATCTGAAAAATACATTTTTTTTAATATATCTTTTAACCAAATTTGTTTATCATTTAAAAAAAAAAAAGGTTTAGATTTACAGCAACATGTAAATAAAGTTCAAGTGCACCTTTAGACTTGTTCAATACTTTGTAAAAAACTTTTCAGGTTTTCTTGAAGCTTTACTGCAAAGTCTAAAATACTCTACTGCACCCTTGTGGCTTTAGCAAAAACTGCATTTATGCCTACTTATAAATCATTGAAAAAGATTATCCATCTTACTAATTTCAGTTAAAAAATTAAGCTCATATTATAAAGAAATCCTTTAATTACCATTCTGGGACAAATTAGGTATTTATTCACAGATAGTGTTTATTATCTGTGTATAAATACAGATAATAAACCACTTCTTCTTAAAACACACCTGTTAGCTAACAGCTTGATCTTAGTTTCATTTTTATCACTGTATCTTCGGTTTTAATTCCCTTTAATTTTTCTTTAACTCTTATTTTCTATTTGAGCTTGTCTATACTTTGCTTGTCTTTTTTTCGTTTCACTATTGCTTTCGGTTGCATGTGCAGCAATTTAATGGCCTCTGTTAACTAAAAGGTATGGTTTGTCATTTTAAGCATTTATGGGTAATGCAGGTTGCTCTGTTGACTTGCAGGAAAGACTTCTGGCTGAATCTAGCTTGACATCTTCCTGCATGGAGTTTGCAGTCTCCCCATGTTTATAATGGCTTTTTTCCCCACAGTGCAAACTGGTTTTTTTCACTTTGTATGTGCATGCATAGTTGTGTCTCTGTCGCTCCGCCTTTGGCTAGTCTGTCCAGGGTGAACCTTGTGGCAACCATGCAAAGACAAGTGGGTATAGAAAGTTGATTTTGATGAGTTTGTCTCTTAAGAGAACTAGAATATTAAAGGTTAACAAAAAACATAATGTATTATAAAGAATTATGAACAACAGAACTGTATCCAGCTGACATTTTTGAAGGTAAGCTACAAAGAGTCTAAAGAAGCTATTATTAAATATAATATATAAGGTCAAAATAAATTCATTGGCTTTAGTACATCTTTAAGAGAATAATGAAGCAAATAAAAACTAAGAGAATTCGACTGTAACCTAAGTCATTCCTTTAAAAGCCAGCATCTGAATGAGTCCAGGAAATAAGCTACAAAGGTCACAGCCCTTGCATGAATTCACTCCTGCACCAGAAGCATTACACATGGACTACAATGATTGTCATCCAAGGTCCTCTTTTTAGATCGGATTGCATTTTGTATTTTATTTAGGTATCAGGGTCTCAGAATGAAGTAGCTTTATCCCACTTTTTCCTTCCACTAAACTTTCCCCCTAAATGCTTGCAAGAAAAGCTTCCAAAGCAATTATTTTTTTATGTTGAACTACTGTGAAGTCAACAGTTTCCCCCAAGAATCTTCATTATGAAAACATCTATGACCAGTTTTGAATTCAAAATCTTTTTAACTGGTTAAAACTGGATTGTCAGTTTCTCCAAGTTGTAAGCAACTAAAGTTAAAAGAAAAATAAACACTTGAAATACATTACTCTTATAATATTCTAATTTATTGAGCCAGAAATTCCAATTTTTAATCAATAAAAAATACTTAAAACATTTTTTACCCATACATCCACTTGTGACTTTTATTTGGAGCAAATGCACAATCATCTGCCATCCAAATGCTAAAAGAAAAAAAAAGAAAATTGGCAAATGTCCACAACAAAATGTTGATATAACTCTTAAAAACAGTATACAAAAGCACCCAAATACTGTACAACAATTAGCATGACTACATTTTCCTCTACTGTAACTGAAGGACAATAGTTTGTCGACACCATTAGCTACGAGATGTACAGATTTCTTGCAATGATGCATCGCAAAAAAACAAAAACAACCCAGAAGCGTTATGTAAGAAGGCCATCCGTTTAGAGAGTCTTGCACAAACATGACGACAGTGACAGATCCAGTAAGACTTGTGGCTTTGAAAGCTTCTATAACAATATATCATTCCTCATACAATTACTGATGCTAACCGTCAGCTAACAGCAAAACAGGCTTTTTACATTGAAAGCTAGGCATACAGTCCAACACTCATGTGCACTGGTGTTTGGTAGAAACAGGTTTTGGTGGCTAAATTCCACATCTGCATTAATAAGACACATCAAATACTGCCTAAACATTGGAATAAAGAACATCTAGTATTGCATGGTAGAGAACGATCACAGGCAATATTTAAGTGCAGTGTTTTGAATGGTAAACATTCTGCATGGTTTTGATAGAAACTGAATAAATTAGTTAAACTGAGCATCTAATGTCCTAATGCAACTATAAATAATATATTTATGTTCAGTTAGGTCTCCTTTTCTTTTCAATAAAGCTCCAATAACTTAGCATTTAAATTCAGTACCGGTGTGACTCTTAATAAAGGTTTTAAATATAATAATCTATTATTGCAGCAGCATAATCCCGTGTTAAAATGTGAGGGAAAAAAAACATAAATTACCATAAACAAAATAATGAAGCTTTTTTTTGTAAATCTTGTATTGCTAAAAACAATCAGTGTTAAAATGTTTATTAGTAAACTATGACTTCCTGTGAGAAATATGAGACTTTTATCTATTGGGTATTCTTCAAAATAAGTAAAACAAGTGAAGCAGACGAGTAATGATGTTCAACAATCAGAAAACAGCTGTAAAAAGAAGAGATACTTACCTAAACTTACTTATATCTGCAATTAAGGCAGTGTTGTAAAAGCCTTTTCTGTCCTACCATCACAACCAAAAACATGTCCAGTTGGGACTTAATCTTAAATCATGCACTCTGGTATGATGAGACTCCAGTTTGCTGTAGCTTGAAAACGATCAGGTCCAGGAAGGTGGAGGAGGAATGATCCTGTGGGCCGCTTTCTTTTCTAAAGAGTTTTGTTGGAGTGGAAACATTTTTCACGTGGGAGAATGATGCTGCAATAAAATATGGGCTTTTGATATTTAATCAGGAGTACCAATATATTTAAGTTGATATTTACTGCATGTATTCGTAGAAAAGAGCTTGGAAGAAAAATGTCAGAAAAACAGAAAAGTATAAAAATGTGTGAACAATTGTATTGAATTCATTAAAGTGTATTTTAATTATCTAGGCTCACACTCTTTATTTTACTTGTTTTTTTTAGGAAACAGGCAGAAAAATAGTAAAAGAAAAAAACAACAGATGCTAAATAGTTATAGTCATGTTTTATGTGCAAATCCGTTTTAAATTCTTTACTGGTGGTCAGTTCCATTTGTTCAAACTTAAAACAGCATAAACTGCTAAATGATTATTATATTCACTTTTTATTATTCCTCCATTCTCCCATTCACTGTTCATACATCCATGCTTTGCAGAGCCTTTATGCCATTCAAGTGCTTACCAACACTTATTAATAAAGCACACAAACAATCGTTTATTTCACAAACTAGCACAAGGCACCTAATGTAAAGCAGCTAAAAGTATCTCTACTGTAGCAGCAACAAGGCTTTGGTTTATCGAGGTCCGAATCAAGAGATGGAAACAGCATCTCTGCTGTCTTACGATGGATGCAGAGTTGAATCAATGGAGGAACGGCAAAGGATGAGTAGAAGGGGACAGTGGATGGTGATGATGAGATAGATGGAGGAGGCGGTAGCAGAGGCGGGAAACGTTCCACATCATTTCACCAGTGGGAGAAGAAGAGAAAAAGAGACACAACTACAGAGACAGAAAATTTTAACATTACTGTTTATGTTTTTTTTATAAAAAAAAAAAAAAAAATTAACTATAACCTAAAATTTCTTTAATCTATTTAGAGAATTATTTCACGTTTAAGCTAATTTTGCGTTTTTGTTCCGTTGCCTGCTTTAATCTTTTTTAAATATTCAGGTTTATATGGCCACTTACTACTTTGTTTGGGAAATCAATTAGCTAGCTAAGAGATTATACATATATAAAAAACATAAAAAATAAATAGAGATTTGAATCTCATTAATTTTAAGACATATTAGTAATTTTTATTGCAGTTTCAAATTCTAGTTAAACTTCTACTGTTCTGACACAAAAGGAGCATTTTGGATGATCCCATCTAGAACAGGAAGCAGCTCCATATATGGCAATATAGCAAATAGGCTGATGAATTTCAGTGACTTCATGGTATCCTGGTGGGTATGTTTTGACAACTACAAAGGTAGAGTGCAGTTAAGCCCTCAGCAAGTAAACAGATTTATTAGGTGAAGGGAAAATACCCTTTTTTGGTGGATTAAAAAAATAAAAGAAAAGGTCACCACAAAGCACTTTTAAATCTCTCTATAGTGTTCTGGTTTGTTCGCTGCTGCAGACCTGCACTGTGGAGTCTCCAGCACTGTCAGGAGCGAAAGTTTGTTCCAGAATTTTAATTGGAAGCCTTTGAGAATAGCATGTAGCACGAATTTACTGCTGGAATTTATTAGGAGGAGACATATTTTTGTGGTGACTACGAGGTGAGTGTTCACTTAAATGTGTCTTTTCCCTGCTTAAAGACCAAGAAAGCCATGTTTTATCATATTATTTCAGGGTGATTTTCTTATACTTATTAAGATATTATATGTCTCTTAAACATTCATAGTTCAATTGTAACTTCTGATGGCACAACGCCAACAGTTAAATGATGCACGACATGCGTTGACCTACCCTACCCTGCATCCATGCTCTGATAAAAAAGCATTCATTTTTTTTCTTCAGATCAGTGTTGTTTTCCAAGCGGTGCATCACCGCAAAGAAGCAGCGGAATCAGTGTGAATAGACAGTTGTTTGCAGCCAGAGTAGGGATGTCAGAGATTTATTTTACCCCTTGTTTAAGCCTTTGGATCAATTTCGCTTTTATTTTGAAAGGACTCACAGTGCAGCTCTGCAGCCATACCGTCTTCACCTCATGAATCTTCACTCATATTCAAACTTCCAAATGTTACTTTCACTGCTTTTATAGCGACTGTCCATCTGTTCTGCATAGAATGAAGCTTTTTAAATGTAACGTTCTCCCTTCGCTGCCACTGTTTTTATTGTTAGTTTTGTGCTCTCATCTTTAAAAAATGCAAAACAGAGCTGAATATTAAATAGAAATGATTATAAATGAAGTTTAGATGTTATCTGCCGACAGATATCCTCTGACATGGAATCAGTTCAACATTTTTAGGGATGTCAAGGGAAACAAATGACATTGATGGTATTTTTAAGTCTTATTATGCTTTGGGTTCAACCAGTTTTCTATATTTTTTCTTATCAATGAGGATACTTGTAATTTACACATTCTAGATGGAGACAAAGGGTCTTTGTATGAGTAATAGCATCATATTAACATACTATGTGGTGAGTTTAAGGGTTCTATAATTAAGCTTTTAATTCTCTGCATAGCTGACATAAATGTGCAACAATCCATGGTTACACATTAAGTGCAAAGCTGCTGTTTTATGCGGTGGAACAAAACAGAAGGCTTAGCTGAGTGTTTAAATGTTAACCTCTGTGGGATTTTTATCCGCTAAATTAAACCGATTGAAGTAAGAAGGAAAAAAAAAAGAAACAAATGAAGAGTCGGAAGTAAAACAAATGATTGTTGATGAGTTGAAATCTATCATCTCCAAGCAGTTTGTATGTTTTTTAAAGACAGATCTGTATCAATCTGGAGATATATAAATGTTTTTAATTGTTTATATTTCAAAGTTTGAAAATAATAGAATAAAGAAACACAACGCTGCCCCTTCCCCACCTGTGGCTTCAGGCTGCTGATGAGCTGGTGGAAAGAAGAGCAAATATAGATTTTTCCTCATTAAAAAGAAACACAAATTTGGCTTTTTTTAAAAAAAATAAATCATTGCACTAAAGCATAACAGTCAATGCAGTTATAAAGAAGCATTATCCATTAATGCTAATAGGCTAACTATTATTTCAAACGACATCATGTGCAGATTCTCAGTCATCTGGGTTAAGACAATAATAAACTGACTTTCCCTCAGTTTGTTTTCTTTTTTTGTTTTTTTTCCCAGGAGGTTTGTAAATGAGCAACTAGTTGCTATGGAGCTGCTCCATGTAATAACAAAACAGCAGGTCCCAAACAACAGATTGTTCATCTGAAAGCCTCCTGAAATGACAAAGATGTGAACACCGTCAAATTAAGCTAGTTGTGTTTTAAATCTACAGCAAACAAGCTGCAAGCGACACATCGATTAACCAGCAGACCGCAGACTAGCTGCCTAAGAGAAAAGCTTACATTTTTAACCAGCTGAAATCTATTATTCCAATGATTTTAAAACGGCACAGAAATATAATCTTCAAAGCAAAAAGTACTAGAATACTCTCAACATTACTAAGTTTATAGACCTGTTTTTTTTCATTAGGCTATAATATATTTGAAAATAAATCTCATAGATAAAAATATTATTAAAATTATAATGTACATTTTATGGGTTTTTTTTTTTTTTAGCAGCATGAGGAATATTTTCAAACTTTGATTAAAAGTATTTATTTCATAACATACATTTGGTTTTACAGTTTTGAGGTAAATGTTTTGACGCTGTAGTTTTTTTTTTTTATTCAGTTATCATCTGGATCTTAAATCATGATTTAAACAAACTTTTTACGCCTAAATAATTTTTTTAATCATAATGGCATGCCTTTTTTTTTAATCCAGATTTTAGTGAATGATGTAGAGGAAGCTACCTTAGGAGCCAATCTTTAATGAAAGCATTAATTCGGGGCACTTAAAATCTCTTTGTGACGTTATTTCATTACAGAAACATTTGGGAAGTTCCTAAAGTGCTTTGGTAAATAAATAAGGCAGCACTAAACTAATCTCTACTAGAGGTGCACCAATCAATCTGCTCTGATCAAACAACACCAGGTAATCTCATTATTTATCAGCTCTTAAAAAGCATAAAATAAAACTCTCCTTATTCACAATTTATGAAAACATCAACTGAAAACTTCCACTTTTATTCACCTTTTCTTGAGTTTCATTTAAATTAGAAAAAAAGTTTTCGGCTTATAATTTTATACCTTAATAGGAATAGCAATGTAATTGTTAAATTCAAATCTAATTTCTCTGGAAAAAAAAAAGAGAAATTACTGGCAGAAATCAAAAAAGCCTGAATGGTGCATCTCTAATTCCTACAAACAAAAACAGCCAAATGTTTATACACATAAAATAAGCGCTAACAAAGATGGAAACACCCTCGTCTATCCCATAGCACAGACAACACTACCTAAGGTGGGAGGAAAGCTTGAAAGAGGAGTCAGTCGGCTTGTGTTCTTTTTTTTTTTTTAATTTACACATCAGAAAGCAAAATAAGAACCAACTGATCGTCCATCCTTCAGGCTTTCTTCCTCTGCTACACGCCTCCTTACGATGCCGTAGGATCTGAGCGCAGAGTCCTAAGGAGTGTTTCTGGATAACACGTTTGCACCGTGCCAACAGCAGTTATTCCTGAAGACAGGCAGGTCGGGGCAGAGAAGAGAGAGAAAGAGATGAAGGAGGTGAAGACACGAAAATGAGATGATTCGTCATCACTGTAATCCCAGTGTCAGTACGTAAAAACAGTGAAAAGAAACAACAGATCGAGAACACTTCAGCTGCCACTGAAGGCAGATACTAGTAAAGGGCCGGCGCATGTATGTTAGTGTGAAATCACAGTTCTCGAGTTTCCGTTTGATTTTTTGTGTGTGACATAAATACACTGAGCCCTTTTCAAGTCATGGCGGCGAATGAGGCTTTGTGGCTGGGAACCCGTCCCGTTTACAGCGAGCCATCAGGAATCACCAGGAATACCACCCGATGTCCGACTCCTGTTTATCCAAACTGCTTTTCTCAGTTCAACTCCTTAGTTGTCTTTTTGTGTATAAAAACAAACAATAAAAAATAAATTAGACAGACGTCTCCGTTCCCGCCCCATTGTAAGGATTCCACTGCAGGGGAGTGAAGGTGCAGTAGTCTGGCTTTCTTTGCCAGCGTGTGAACATGACTTTGCTTTTTTGGGTGTCAGACCTTCGAGGGTTCAGAGCATTCCTTTGGTTTTCAGAGCCTCGCTGGTAGCTTTCGACCTTGGGTGGAGGGTGGAGAACCGCCAGGGGGGTGAACTCCGACAGCTGGCCCTTGTAGAGCTTATCAGCGTTCTGTTTGAGGAATGAAAGAGGAAGGATAAATAACAGAAAATACGTAAAATAACTCAATCAAACGGAAACAAAGAACCATGGCGATAATGTCACCTTTTCGTGGATTAGTAAAACAAAACAATAGAAACATTATTCCAAAAATAAATCATGCAAATGCAAACACAATCACTGAACGTGCAGGAGTGAAAATCTCCAGACTGTTTCTGCAGCCACAAAGTTCACCACCAGAGGGCACCAAAGCTTTATGTAAGAAATCCCCTGCTTGAGTTATGCAGTGTTTCCCTTACAGTATCCATCATCTTAAACTTTTTCAGTTTTCAACATATTACAAACAAACTTGGCTGTATTTTATAGAGATTTTTACATGAGCAGAGTATTATGTCCAAAATACATCAAAGTATGTTTCTTTTAGTGCGATAAAAACGTGAAAAAGTTCAAAGAGGTGTGAGTATTTTGCAAGCCACTGTGTTTTCCCTGTCATCCATTACATGTATGACCTGTGTAGGATGACAAATTAAGATCCCACACTTATATGAGTAACACCACACACCCTGAGAGGAAATAAAAAAAGATCAATCCACCAAATCAAAAGTTTTACCATGCTGTGACCTTTTAGGCATCTGTGAGAGCTATTCCATCTAGTAATGAGTCTGAACTGGGGGAGGCCAGGGCCCTCTCAAACCTTGTCATATTTCTCCCATGCTGTGGATACACAAGTAAACATAAACAGACATCTAGAGACAAATGGGAGCTTCAGAGAAAGAAAAAAAATGCGCTAATCCTGAGCGAGAGGAAATGGTTTAAGCACAACGTTGGAATGGAGGCAGGAAGGCAAACAGAGGAGGCGGGAAGGAGAGCGCAGCGAGATACATGGAAGGAAAAACAGGAAGCAGGATTATTTAACGGTGAGACGGGAGAGGAAAGGCAGAGGATCACCTCATGGAGGACTGGGTTAGAAACTGATTCTGCTGGAGGTCTGGGACAGCATGAAGATGGTGGAAGGCTCGGAGGCAAGGCACCGACGCTTAGTCTTCCACGGTGGTTGGAGGGGGGAAAGGGTTAACGGGAGGAGCAGGAACCAGAAGGTTGAAGGAAGGCGTGAGAAAAGAAAACAAAGAGTTACAATCTAGGTCAGTGTTTTAAAGAGTAACGTGATCAGAAGGTAAGAGAGTGAAAGTAGACATTGGTTCAGTGTCCAAAGAGAAGCTATTTTCTATAGGAAGTTTACAAGATGGATGGAAGAGCTGGTCCGTTGTTCTATATGGTGAACATCTAGTTATCCCCATTTTTAAAGGCAGATCCTGCAGAGAGACATAAATAACTCCACATGGTTTTGAAGATCTGCTGATGTGCTCAAAGCAAACTTCTAACCCATGAAGGTTGAGATCAGAGTTCAAAACAGGAAATCCCTAAAAACCTAATTTATAAGCTCAGTGTCAGTCAAAAGATTTGAAAAATTCAGGGTTCATAACATTTAATCTTGTTTCCTAATGCTAGAGATTCTTTTTTGAACTTTTTGTAGATTTGTTTTTAAGTTAAAAGCTAATTTGCTTTTAAGAGTCATTGGATAGAAAAACCCTTGAAGTTTCTAACTTGATTTTCTCCTCCACTAGATAAAGGCTTACTATATATTATATTGTTCTTTTGTTTTACCACATATAATTAATTGATTAATTGAATTTCGCTTTGGGATTAATAAAGTATTTTTCTAATTTGAATTTAAATTGAATATCTCATGTTTCGTATACATCTAATGATCTTTAAAAGTTTTCAAACATTAAAATTAGTATGTAAAGCTAAAATGAAATAATTACGTAGAATATTAAAAACTTTTTGTTGAGAGGTATAGAATAGAAAACCTGCAAGAACGATAGGTCTTCAGGAATAAGAACATGAAAAAAATGTCTCTCCACCAAATCACTGACTGACTTATGCTTATGTTCAATCATAATATAAAAACATCCATTTTCTGTGCAGCAGTGCCTCCTGCAGCACAAACCACACAAAATACACTTCAGCTCACATGCTACTATGGTTTAGCAGATATAATCAAGCCTTCAGGCTTCCCCCCTTTTTCATCCAGTGTAACCACGGTCGTTGACATTTCAATTTTTTTTTGTTTTTTGTGGATTTATCTACCTGTATGCGTTCAGTGGTGGTAGGCCATAGCGCCCTCCAGAACACCTTTTTGACCACATCTGGCAGCAGGCTAGCCGTGATCAGAAGGATAATACTGAGCCAGGCTGGACCGCTGGACAGCATCTGCATGAACACGTAGTACATTCGCTGGTAGTTGAGGAAAGGCCTGGAGAAAAAAAAAAAAAAAGAAAATTAGACACAGGAACACGAGTTTTTATTCAACAAAGTATTATGATACGCATTTTTATTCATTTACCAAATAATTCCTCCCCACAGCAGAGAGAAGACAACAAAGAAAACGAGTGATCCCCAGATGACAAAATGGTTGATCCACGTCCAGTAATGAGTATCGAGAGCCAACTGAAAGACAAGCATGGCAAATGCTTATAATGACAGCTTTAGGCAAGGTGATTGAAGGTTAAAGCAAATGTTCAGAAAGCTGTTATAAGGGCTGTCTACCTTGAATGTAACAGTGAAAACGAGAACCGTGAAGACCAGAGTCCCAAACGTCCAGTTTCCAAACATCTGCAAATAAAAGGAAGCGGCAGCAGAAGCTGTTATTGTCGATATTCTGTGTTTGCTGCATAGTAACATCAAAGAGATCATAACATGAAGGGTTAGTGTGACGCCATGAAATATGCGTGAAAGCCGACGTTGTACCTGCCACTTGTTGAAAATACGGCGGATAAATTTCAATACAGAGGTGCATCGCAAAACACATATCGTCAAAAAGTTCATTTATTTAAGCAGTTAAAATCAAATGTATCATTTATAGCAGAATGATGAGGACTGCTGTCCTGACTGTTGTTCAGCAAACAGTCTTTGACTCTTTAATAAGGAAGTTTACAAAGTGCTGCATCAAAGCAAATGAATGAAAAGCTGAGCAGAAGGAAACGGTTGCTCAGCAACAAGATTATGAAACCAAGTCGAGCTGAACAAAAAACATTGCCAAGGTGGGGGTAAAAAGAAAAAAAAATCTAAACAACATATATATATCTAATTACAGCATTTTTATCATGTTATAGGATATTTTTAGTTATTATTTTGTCCATATTTTTGCTGTAAATATACGACATGTTTTTTTTTTTTAAATCAAGTCAACAGTGTGCACAAGAAACAGACCAGCTGTTGCTACCCAAGGCCAAAGTTTGGTATTTGGAGCTTGAAAGGCCACAACAATAGTGTTTCTCCTTATTGGTTTATTTGCAAATAGATTGCTTGATTCTTGCTGCATTACTATGTCCTGGGGAGGTATATTTTGTACCCCTGCTAAAATTCTCCTATAGTTATTTCTAAACATCCAAATATGTTCAAATATACAAAGACTCGCTCTCCATTAAGTGTCATTATTCCAGTGCTTCTTTTGTGGCCACAATAACTGCGGACGCTTTAGTTTGGGAGCTTGAACATGACTTTAAATATGCTATTTATGAATGTAAAAACTGCACCTAAAATTAATTTCAGGTTAAAAACATCAAATTGTGGGAGTAAATATTTAGGTTCGTATATCCTACTCCCACTATTTTGCATGTTCGGGTCATCAACATGAAAAACGGATAATCATGAAAACGTTCACTTTTTTTTTAAACATAGTTAGTGAATCAGTTTTGCATGTTTTCAATACACACATTTTTTTTTTTTTTTATAAAAGTCCCTTTGACTTTAATAAAGTAACATAAGCTTTGTGTCTACAGATGTTCTAATTTAGCAAGATGCACCTGTCTTTAGGAGTGCTCATTTCAGAAGGGATCAATCAATCAAACAGATGGAACAATATTTTCATTCATTTCTATCTTAAAAGGAAAAAAAATCTAAAACAAATACACTGCACTTAACACAAATATCTACGTTTTATAGCTCATAATGTGGTGAATGTTGTATTAATTTAACAAAACTTGTACAAATGTTTTATCAGAATATAACTTAGCATTTTTGCAGTGCTCTGCAAAAACTGAAATGTAAGAAAAGTCTAATTTTCTTGGAATAAATAATTTTCCTTGATGTGAGAAGGCAAGACAACTTACCAGTGATATAACATGATTTATGTTTAAAATAAGAAAAAAAAAACCTAAATTTTCTAATTTTACGTGCATAATATCTACTTGTCTTATTTTGAGAGCTAAGCACTTATTCTGTCGGCAGATCATCTAATTCATCTGCTGGAATCAAGACTTAACTTAAGAATTTGTACTTATTTTTAACTGTCCAATTTGAACACATCGATTTAAAGGATACTTTACTTACTTAAGGTTTACTTAAACCTTTATGAGATTTTAGAAGAGTTAGAAGTTCATTTGTTCTTGTGCCATTTGTGATTTGCTCTTAGCTTTAGAATCATGGATTAACTCGTCTGGAGAAGAGGCCAAGATTATAATCTTCTGCAGGTAAAGAGGTTATCTGCTTATAATTAATTGTTATATTAAAGTAATAACAAGCTGCTTTTATGAAGGTATCCAAATACCATGATCCAGTATTTCCTAAACCCCCAGATTTCATTTTTTGTCATCATTACATCATCCTCACTTGAAGCCACTAGCCTTTAACCCTTTAAGGACTACCATTATAAAGGTCCGAATGAGCATCTTTTTACATTTTTGGATGCTGCAGAGTCATT
>JAUZNJ010071372.1:0-47847 GCA_034780135.1 Jordanella pulchra
AACTCTAAACAGGTGGGTTTTAAGTTGAGATTTAAAGGCACCCAGTGTTTCAGCTGTTTTACAGTTTTCTGGAAGTTGGTTCCAAATCCGTGGTGCATAGAAACTGAATGCTGCTTCTCCTCAAACTTAGTCATTTAATGATGCCCAATACATATATGCTGAAATCACCGCTTAACCACCACTGCATGAAATATATTAATTTTTTTTATCAATTCTCATTATTTGGCGAATCTATAAAGATTAAAAGGAACAGATTGTAAAAGAGACACTACTTTAATGACACATGCTTTCTATCATCCACTGCCCAATACTCAACTCTGGGTTAATTTTTTTTCACAAAGTAGATTCAAGCCTTTTAACATTCACGGTTAAAAAAAGATTTTCACTTAAATATAAAAAAATACTTTTTCTCACAGTTTTACAATAAATCAGACAAAATTTTTCCTTTTCACACAGAAAAAATACAATATCACTTTCAAACAATCAACTCAGACAAATTCAGGACATTTGAGTTCAACAGAGGAAAACCTCAAACACTGAAGTTTCTATAAGAAAACTGAGGACATCTTAGTTCATCCTTGGATATGGTTTCCTAATGTCTGAAAGGCCCAGTTTTTATCTGACCAAACAATATATATATATTTTTGTTTTTAAATCTGGAATTAACATCTTAAGACATCAGCCACTAATTAAAATAAAATGTTTGGAGCACTAAATAGGGGATCCTGCCAACCTTAGTTATAACCGTTTGATTTGCAGGAATGGCCCAAAGTTCCTGCTAATTATTGTGACAAGCTAAAGGACGAGCCTCCACCACATTTAACCCAAGTTAAACAGTTATAAAGGGATTTTACGTGTGACTTTCTGTTATGAAATTGAAAAATAAAATCCTCTCATTCTATTCAGTTCATTAGAAAACGACAATTTTCTGAACTGATACAGTGATATTTAGACAACAGTGTTTCTTCAGTTAAACATCCTTGTTCACCAGCATGTCTATTTATAACTATTGCACTATGTCTAAAAAATCAAAGGGAAATTTAAATGTTGTAGAAACTCATGTTTTGTTTTGTCTTAACCAGTTGTAGGTGTTTATAGCTGTAGGCAGGAACAATGTTCTGTAGAGGTCTGTCTTGCACCAGATCTGGAGAAGCTTCTTACTGAAGACACTCTGCTGTTGTTTTAAAATCTTCTGAAGAGGATGCTCACTGTTGCTCATAATCTTTTTCACTTTATGAATAATCTCTAGAGGTTCATAAGTAGTTCCTAGAAGAGCCGTCCTTCTTTATTAGCTTGTTGAGCTTTTTTTAAGTCATTTGTTCTGATGCTGTTGCCCCAGCAGATGATGGAGGAAGAGACCACACTCTCCACAAATGACTTATAGAAAATATGCAGCATCGTTTTGCAAACACCGAAGGACACAAGCTTCCTTAGGAAGTACAGTCTACTCTGTCCCTTCTTGTAGACGGCTTCACAGTTGCATCTCAATTTGAACATGTTTTTAATACAGAAGTGTGTGGGACACCTGGTTACCTTGCTCCTGAGATCATCGAATGCTCCATGGATCCAGAACACAAAGGATATGGCACGGCTGTCGACATGTAAGTGTCCAGAAATCTCACATGGAAAGAAAAGGGAAGTTCAGCTTTCCACACTGAGTCCATCAGTTCTCTATGTTTGAATAATCAAAGCTTCGATTAGAGAGGTTGCTTATATTTTCTGTTCAAAAGGCTCCCAGGTGTCTCTGTCATTCATGCTTGTGTTTACAGATGGAGTGCTGGTGTTATCATGTACACGCTGCTGGCCGGCTCTCCGCCTTTCTGGCACAGGAAACAGATGCTGATGCTGCGGATGATCTTAGCAGGGAGTTATGACTTCTCCTCGCCCGAGTGGGAGGATTGCTCTGATACGGTCAAAGATCTGGTTGGCTTTATTTTTATTTTTAAACCAGACATTTAAGTTTGTCTCTTTGAAATTTTAGCAATAGTTTTAATAATCTAAAGGTGGCATCATTCTGTTTAGATCTCCCGGATGTTGGTGGTGGACCCAAAGCAGCGTTTTACTGCTTCCGATGCTCTGAACCACTCGTTTTTCTCTCAGTATGTGGTGAACGAAGTGCGACAGTTCAGTCCATACAGACGGTTCAAGGTAATAGATCCCTCTTCTCATCAACAAATGTGATGCAAAAATAGTTTGCTTAAATCTGAAGGTGAATGTTTCATTCACAGCCTGTAAATAAATTAAATAATTGAGGTATGGGTGTCTCCAACAGAAGAGGAACAAATGTTTTCCTTTATGAGCTAAAGGTCTTTGAAAAGTTGTGATTGATCTGAAAGAGCCTTTAAGTGCAGATTTGCTGTAGGTCTAAAGACTGAGCAAAGCACTCGGGATGCTTCTCAAGTCTCTCCTTTTTTTTTTCCCACATTAGCAGTTTGCTTTGGTTCTTTCTTAAACTAAAAGACCCACAATCTGCAATACTGCAGAAACATTTACACATCTCTCCCCATTTAGCTCAAATTACCCAAATAAATGAACGACTGGTTGTTCTTTGTTAGCAAACTTTTGTAAATCAAGTCATCTTATTCCTGCCACTATAACACGAGTGACGCATCATAATAATCTTTAACATCTGCATGTTTGGAAAGTTATTGTCCTTTTTTAATTTAATGCAGAGGTACCAAAGTACAACCTTATAAAAGAAACTTAAACAATTTCAACAATTATATCATTATAAATTTAAGCTTATGAACTTTTTTTTCCTCCATCAGGTCATCTGTATGACTGTGCTCGCCACCATGCGCATCTATTGCCACTACCGCCGGGCCAAGCCTGTTACCAAGGAGGTGATAAAAAGCGACCCGTATGCAGTCAAGCCCATCCGCAAACTCATCGACGCGTGCGCCTTCAAGATCTACGGCCACTGGGTCAAGAAGGGACAAACTCAGAACAGAGCTGCGCTTTTCGAGAACTCTCCAAAGACCATCCTGTTGTCCATAGCCGCCGAGGTGGAAGAATCAGGTCAACACAGCTGGTAATTCATCTGAAGAACTGGGAATTACTTCTACTGAAGAAACTGAACGGGTAAAATCACAACAGCACCCAAGTGTCCTTGGAGGATGAGATGAAGTACCTTTAAACACTTCAGCTTTTTAATGTCAGGGGAGCTTTTGATTTTCTGTTTTACATAAACAGAAAATATTCTGTTCTTAATAGAGCAAAGTAGCCTCCACTGAAGACTTCATCTTCTGTAAAGATTGAAACGTTGAGTTTAGGATCAGCTTGTTCACAAAATGTCAGTAATCTTCAGACTGAACTGAAACTGCAGGTAAAAAAAAAGGCATGCTGCTGTAATGAAAGAACATTTTAATTTGTAAAATATAAACATATTTATTAAACCTTTAATTTATTCAAAAACCAATGTCTCATCTTTGAAGTCAGACTTTTCCTAGGTTTTGTTTCATGTATTTCATCCAGAGAGCTTCATCCACAACTAAAGCCAAATGATTTTGGCAAAAGCCAAATTTATTTTTTGGGGGCGATAATGATTTTAGAATAATTTTCCTTTGCACCAACCATAAAAATGTTAATGCTTCATTTCGGGGTTTTTTCCTAACTTTTGTTTGGGAAGTGCTTACTTCAACTTGCATGCATAGATTTATGTGTCAGCTGGAAGTTTATTTCCCTTCTTGTTGCAGCAAACCTGATTTAAACACATTTTCACCTAGTAGAAGTAACGTTACCAAAACTGAGTGCCTCTGCAATTTAGAAATTGCATTTTGTTAAACTCTGATTATATTGCCAAGCCCAATTTACAACACATACAAGAAAAAATAAAGACATTACACACGGGTTGTTTTCAGCACAGCGACATGTTTATTATGAGAGTAGTGGGAAGCATTTACATAAATCATAACAGGTCACTGAGTGCTTGTTTCTGGCACAGCCTCTTCCTGATTCCTGCCCTGCAGTGTCTGTTTATAGCCTCGTGAGTGGTCTGGCTCTGTCCAGGTGTGAGGCGAAAAGTCATGGTGTTACATGAAACAAGATGGTTCATGGAGCACCCATGGACAGCAACTTTGCGACTCAAAAAAGGGAAGGAAGACCTTAAAATAAAAAAAATAAATAAATACAGAGAAAAAAAACTGAGTGTAGTTACCACAGATTAAGAGCCAACTCCTCTCCTGTTTGGAAACTGGGCACCCTGTAGGAAGACATTTAGTTTTTAAAGACATGTCATGAATAGTAAGTGCATCATTGTACTCCTTCCTGTGCAGCTGGATAATAGCTGAGGAAAGCGCCTATCCAGGTTATTTTTTGCAGGAATGAGATGAGGCTGTTGCATGGTGTCTGACTGTATCCAGCACAGAGCCCAGCCGGAGCAGAATTCAGCCATGCCCAGGGTCCCCTTTCCAGTGACCCCATTAATCAGCTAATGTTTGTAGCCATCAACGATGGGCGTAAAACATACCGTCCTGAGTGAAGGTCAGGCCAGTTACAGCAACAACTGAGTTTAGTAGAGCTCCATAATCCTCTCCTGCAGGACTGAAAAACAAAACAGACCATGAGGGAAAAATAAATACATTTAAAAAGAGACCCAAAAAAACAAATCTCATTTTTAAAGAAAGCATTAGTGATTTCACTCGAAGCTTTCTAACATATTGTTGTCACTCTGACAAAAGAACAAGGCACATAAGGAGCACTCTGATCTATTTGAGTCAGTTTGTGAAAAACAGTCATTTAGCATGGTGTCTGACTGTATTTACTACATGCAAAGTAACACAGAATTCAGCCATGCAACCAGAAACATCCTGAACATTAAAATAAAGAGCAGGAGCTAAATGTTGGCAGGTTTTAGTTTTCACTCTCAAAGCATGCTTGGTGTGGATGTTTGGAGACATACGAACAGAGACACTGTAACTGTTTAAGTAAAACACAACTGTAGATATATAGCGAGACCCTCTTGTTAACATGCAATATTTTCAGAATCTCTATTAAGGCTATGATGGAAGGAATCAGACCGATTCAACACAATTTTTGAGCAGCATGTACTTTGTACCAGTTTGTTCTATTGTGCATGCAAAATATGTAAAGAAACGTATTTATTACCATCTCGCCCAGGTCCTTAAACTACTGTAGACACAAATTCTGAGGGAAAAATCCTACAGAATAAGTTAAGGACTTTAAATAGAAAAAAAAAAAAAAAAAAGTGTCTTAGGATAGACGCCCATGTATGTTTCTTACTGCTGCCACATGAGGGCAGCCTTATTAACGGGTCCATTGGATCTAAAGTTGTAATGTTTTAAAGTTTAATGATAAGACAAATTAAAGCAGAAACCAGCTGATGTGTTCAAGTTAGATCAAAACTTAATGCAGCTTAGTGAAACATTGTCTTGCTTTATCCTCTTTTTTGGTGCAAACTTAAACGCACCATCATCATCCCTGTAGGTTCTGCTCGGTCTATCTTTAACAACCCTCTCTACAGAGATTTAATTTAACAAAGATCAAAATTTAATTATAAGCTTTATTGTTTATAATATAAAGGGGATTTAGAAACATATCTATTTTTCCGTTTAACATCGATCTAAAGGTCCACTTAAAAGCTGCATTAATACAGCTTGTTTAAATTGGAGGGAAGTGCTCCGAGGAATGCTGAGGGTTTGGACTTCCTCTTCCACCAGGAAACAAGTTAGCTCACTTGATGAGCTAACCTAAATATCAAGCTAGCGCATATTTCCGACTGGTAGCATACAAATTAAACAATAATTGAATTTGATTTACGGAAAGGTTCGAGATAATTGGAGGCAGTTTTGTTCCTGATCCATTACCATCTGCACGCTCTTCTTCCTCACCTTCAAGCATCTCGTGCTTGGTGACTTCGGGCAGGCCTCCGGTTCACGCTCCTCCTGCACCGGAGAAAACAGAGCACCAACAATATTTAGCACTATAAAACAATCGATGAACACCGCGGACATCTAATCACAACACGTACAACTAAAGAGGATACGTTATTACCGAAGGTTAAGTTATAATGCATTCAGCCGTGAAACATCGATTCCGCATTAGCCTACTTTCGATTTAAAACACAAATCATTTACACATGATGACCTGGGATAGCTGAATTAATTCTAGTAAAATTTAAATGACCATTTTTCATAAAGGTAATCCAAACTAATTTTACCTCCAACCTCATTTTAAACCTACTTCAGCCAGCGTGGCATAAGAAGCATCTTTCTTCTTCTTCCCCCCAGAGCGCATCTGATAGCCGTTCTAACCAGCAACACACCCACTAGCGCCCCCACTAAACTACAACGTAAACGGCAACATTATTTTCTATCAACAGAAAACCATTTTTTTATGCATTTAAAATACAATCTTCAATCTTTTTTTTAAAATAAAATTACATTTTATTTTCATTCTATAACATTAAATAACCTGAAATATTCCCTGCTTTAGGTCAGTTAAGATTACAAAAAACATTCTAATTGCTTAATACCAAAAAATCAGATTTGTAACCTATTACTGTTGGAGATTTCTACACCTTTAACTAAAGTAAATCAAACTGAAGTGTCCACTTTTGATACACATAAATAGGTTTGGAGGTAAATAGAGAGAAAATAGACATGTCTCCAAGTGAAAGTCATAAATAAACTCTCCCAAAAATCTCTCATTTATTCCAGGATTCGGAAAGCAGAAAACAAAAGCAAGAATCAACACTGATTTTGAAACGGGACACACTTAGTCAGATTTAATGGTATAGAGTTAGAAAAAATGCGTATTTTTTCTTTCCATACCAGCTGGGGCTTCATTGTGGCACAGTTTGCATGTTCTCCCTGTGCATGCATGGGTTTTCTCTGGTCACTCTACCTTCCTCCCACAGTCCAAAAGCATGACCGTTAGGTTAGTTGGCATCTCTAAATTGTCCTTAAGTGTGACTGTGTGTGCATATTTGTATGTCTCTATGTTGCCTTGCGATGGACCTGTCCAGGGTGTCCCCTGCCTTTCCCCTATAGCAGAAGAAGAGCGGAGTGCCAGGAGGAACACGGAAGAATTAAATTATAATTAATATGATTAAAAGAGAATTTTATGGTTTTAATATCTTACATACATAAACATGCCCTTAAGGCTTTATAAGACACAAATATATACATAAAGATAAGATAAGATAAGATATGATAAGATAGATAAAGATAAATTACATTGCATAGGATGTTTTGGAGAGTATGTATCATATAATTTAAAATATATAAATAGTTTTGGTAAAAAGAAACAAAACTAAAATAAATTTTTTTCACATAATTTTAGCTAAGCTTTTGTTTCCCTTCTACTTTTTCCCTTTAGGTTTGTAATTCCATCTGTTTAACTTGTAAATTGCTAAGTAAAGCAAAGTAATCAATTGAATTGCTACTCATTTAAACGTTCTTATCTTCCTGTATACTGACATACTGAGCTTGAATAATAATGTTTTCAAACTTTGTTGGCATAAATAAAGTTTTATGTTCAGAACTAACTTTCATCCTGATTATATCTGTTTGTTTCATGGGAAACTTGTCCATGGCTCCATTTGAGAAGGAAGTGAATTCCACCATTGTTCCCCAGCAGTTATATGGAGAAGTTATACCTTTTCTTCTTTGTTGTAAAATTTATTTTAGTTCTTTAGAAATTTTACAACATTTTTCTATCTAGAACCTGTAGCAACCATGACCTTTTTTGGTGTTAACAATTTTTATACCAGTGATTTATTTCTCAATATAAGTACTTATTTGTTCCCAGGTTTAAGTTGTTTCTGAGCTTGAGAACAAGATAAAACGATGTTTTTTTGTCTATTATAGATTCTTTACTTTTCTATGCAGCTGGTCTGAAATAAAAAAAAATAAAATAAAACACACTCTATCTCAAATATAGCTATTACCGTAGATCTTTACTCTGACCAGATATTGTATCTGTTTCTTCAAAGTTTGAGATAAAGAAATGGAAATAATATGTAGATAATTATAACACAGCTTTATCATATGTACAGAATTCCTCAACAAAAGATCCCATTTGTAATTTTATAGATTGTTTTATAAACTGTGGATATTTTGAGTCCTTTCTCTAAATGTTTTACAACTTTGAAAACATAAGATAACATATCCAAAAGTGTTTTTTTTTTTTAATTTTACAATAATTTTAAGAGAAAAGTACTGTTTAAGAAACAACATGGGAGTATATTTAACGCTGAGTCATTTTTACACAGTTATTATTAAACTATCCATTTTTAAATCAGCATGCCAAAGTAGACAAACATGTATTACAAATCTATCTATATCTGATGTGTTTTTGCCACTGATTATTTCTAGTTTTTTTTTCTACAGGTTGTAGAGGGTATAAAGTGAATTGTAAACGCTTAAAGAGCTTGATTAGCGAATAGTTTGTATCTAATAATTACAGTAGTAACTAAGATTCAGTTTTTGAATAGAAGAACTGAAATCAGAAAAAGCTTTATTTTACAGTGTTTTACAGTTTTTACAGTCAAGCAGTGTTTTACAGCTACTATGTTTGGGTGATATGAGCCACACAGACAACCACACATACCTCTGATATAAAGGAATGCAGGAAAATGTCATAAAGAAGCTGCTTTTAAAGATGAATTGATCCCAGTCTTTATGGGATTGTTATCAATGCTCTTCCCTTCTTACACAACAAAGGACTCTCACCTTCTCTTCCCCAGACAAAGGCTTTCCCAGATCTCCTAAACATTTAAACAAATGACCCAGAAGATAAAAAAAAGCTTTTTTATCAGTGTGTTCTGCATTCACTTGTGCTTACTTTGTCTTGATTATAAGCTATGCTCCTCTAGATTCAATCTATGCAAGCTTTGTAGATGAGCAAATAACCATGTCATTTGAAGTTTTTCACCAAGGTTAATGAATTTCAGAAAAACTGAATTTCCCATAAGAGACTGTTGATTTATCTTTAAGTGAGCAAACCTACAAAAATTCACATTCACCTAAAAATGTATACATTCCGTGCAAGTTAAACATATACTATATTTAGAAAAAAAACTTGAAGTTTGATAATCATTAAACAAACTCTTTGTTTCAGTAAAATTAAAAAAATCCACTGCTTGTTGTGACCTAATTTGTGAATAAAAGTCATATTTGAGACTAAGCCCTTATCATTTGCCAACAAAATTAGGCGTTATAGCTGTAAGTCCCGTCTCTATATTATTTTACATCTGTCTTTCTTTAATTTTATATCTGTATTTATAAAATATAATCTTTTTTCAAATATTGTCAACTGTTTTATTGTTAGTAAAAGTTTTATTAGGGGAGAAATTAAATCAAAATTTCAAATACAGAGTTCCCTTAAAAAGGCATTTATTAAAGGACTTTCTTAAATCTACAAGTGATTTCTGAAAGCCCAATGACATGTTTTTGCTTGCCTGAATGAAATGATCAAATCTCAAGGGGTAGAGATTGGCTTAAATTAATCTATTTGTAAGGATATAGCATGTTTTGTTATTACTATCTATCTTCTCTACGTACGTCTCTTTATGGGCTTTATAGTGTTGTAACGCCTGATTAGGGAGATTTACATATCTTTACTGCTCACTATTTGCACTGGGTTTCAGTGGAAATTTCCACTACAATTTCCACTCCTCTACAGTTGGTTTTCTAAACGTATTTGGAATTGAAAAGAAAAACATTTTAAAGAACATTTTATTTTTAAAATTAAAATTTGTATATCAGAATTGTGAATTGCTATAAAGCAAACGATAATGTTTACAACATTTCAAGTGTCCAAGTCAAGCTTTACTAACAAAACTGCTGTTGATTTTAAAAAACAAAAAAGATTTGAAATTTGAAAAGATCTTTTGTTTTATTTTAAACTCTTTTGACTTTATTTGGATTACTTTCTTTGATTATTTAGCTAAAATATGTTTATAACTTTCTTTAAATACATTTTTCCAGCTTTGCTAACGCCTGCTGTCTCCCTTGAGGTTGCCATGGCAGCGAGCCAGCGCGTGAGTAGGCGGGAACCTTCCGGGCTTCGCTCCGATTGGTCGTTCGTTTGGCTCGTCTCTTCCTCATCGGTGAGCCCATTGAGAGCGCTCCAGTCGGCTCATGTTGAAACGACCAGCCAGTTGGTGCCTAATCAACTGTCTCCTTATCCGGTATGTATAAAGAAACAACGCAATATTCCAGATTCTTGACGACAATAGTGTTGTGCTGCAGGGTAAAGGGTCTATTACTGCTGACAGTTGCACCATAAGGGGTAAGTTAAGTCAACCGTCGGTTCTACAAATGGGATGACATTCCATTCCCTTTAGACTAAGCTTTGATTACGTAACATAAGAAGTGAAGTTGTAGCAGCTTCCACGTGTTTTCATCCTTTCCTGTTTTGATGCGGGTTACAGTGTCAACAGTCTATATTGCCTGCCGCATTGGGGTGATGCAACACTGACCAAGGATGGCCATCCATTGAACTGCTTAAACTAACGCTTTATCTGATATAAATTATTACATCGTAGACTTGTTATTTAATTTGAGATCAGCACATACGGTTTGCACGTAGGTATTTCTACTAGTAGCTGTTTTCTTTCTTTTTTTTTTTGGTCCAGTGGATTAAAGACGACCTCTGCATGCAAGGTGAAATCAGGCGTAAGAGATGTCCCCTTAAACCAACAACACACCAACAGACCTCCCAGTGTTAGCTCTGCATGTCACATGACATCCTAAGTCTGAATGATCAGACTTCATAGCACTTTTGCTGATCTCATGTTGAATCCCCCCCAGCACAGCACGATGACAACTATACAGGAGACAAAGGAGCTCTTCAGGAGGGCAGATGCTGTGTGCTTTGATGTGGACAGCACAGTCATCAAAGAGGAAGGCATTGATGAACTTGCCAAGTTCTGTGGCGTGGGGGATGCAGTCAGAGAAATGTAGGTGAACTGCTTATCATGCACTTTATTTTGACTCTCTATAAGTTTCCCACACTCCACCATGCTCCATTAGGTGGTAACTACTTTATACTGGGACATTATGTAATAACTCAACACAAAATTATTGTGACATGGAAGGAAAATAATATTTTATTGTATTTTTTTTTTCTGGTTTGCATCCACTGGAGGGAGGTATCCCATTAGCATTGCCATGGTTTTTTGCAGAGTTGTTTGGATATTAGGCAATGTTATTTTTTTAACAGACTTTCTTTGCATGTAGGCCAGAAACTTGAGTTTGTTTTTCCTTTTCTTTCATTTTAAACCTGTCCTCCACAAGGGATGTGAAGAACTGCAGATGGGACCTTTCATGGCCCGCTTTCAGCTATTTGCTTCCTTTTTATCATCTGCTTAAATGGGTATCGATAACATGCACAGGATTTTATCTATACGTAATAGAGTAAAGGAGGCTGAATACGAATACATTACACTTTTTAGTTTTTATTTGTTTAAAAAAATTAAAACCATCTATCATTTTCCTTCAACTTCACAAATGATCCCAATAGCTTTTGCAAGGTACTGTTGTCTCTTCACATACTTTCCGTAACACAATTACATTCTTGTATTCATTTACAGTTTTTCTAAATAGTATCCCATGATCAGAATGAAGTCAAATATTCCTTCACATTTCAGGACTTGTAAAGCCATGGGAGGCTCAATGACGTTTAAGAAGGCCCTTACTGAGCGACTTTCCATCATCCGATGTTCCAGAGAACAAGTAAACAAACTCATAACAGATCACCCACCTCAGCTGACCCCAGGGATAAAGTAAGAGTGCGGAGAGAGTCGGATAAAGTTAATCAATCCTACAGATTTTGTTGTGCACTGCATGCAGAAACGTCGCCTCCAAGTGTAAAGAACAAACTAAATATTATGTCTTCATCATGTCTGGATGTTATGTCACTTTTCTCATGTTGTTTACAGTTTTTTGGTACCATATAGATTTTTTTTTGAACAATGTATAGCTTTCAAAAACGTGGTAGAGGCGAAATTAGCCCTTATGTGGCTTCTGACTAGGGCTAGCTAGTTTGAGCTCAGTTCTCTTAAGGTCCAACCAAAGCATTTAAACCAGGTAAATATCTGGACCCTGACTGGGCGAAAGATATAGCTTTGTTTTTATTTCTTGTGAACATTTTAGAAAGCTTTAGTGGTCTGACAAAGGGCCTTATAATCACTTTAAGGTCCCTTGGTTTGTGGAGGAGTTCATGTTCAGTCATTGACTGCAAGGTGACCTAATATTGTGGCTACATAACAAACCCGAATCATCCGTCCTCCTGTTGACATTTTCTGGAAAAACCTTGGGCTCATATGGTGCAGGTGGTTTTTCTTCATGCAAGTCATTTATCTTCACAACAATACATTAAGATTATTGATGTTAGGAAACTCAAAAAAGATAACTAAATTGACAGATTTATACCTTTTCTTGATTGTTCCATTAGAGCATTGACAAATTCAAACAATGTGATTATATGCATATACTTTGTGCAGTTTATTAAAAATCACACCTCTTTTTGAAACTGATGTCCTGAATAAACCTATTTTTAGTGGCTTTGTTTTTCTTGAGCAATATTTGTTAATGCTGTGTCGTTACCTAAACAAAGTGAGAGATCAGAAAGAATCATGTAGGGCTGCAATTAATTATTTTTTTAAATATTGGGATAGGAAAAGATTCCTTAAAGGAGATTTTATACATAATATAAACCAGGTGAAACTAAAACTAATAAAATAAAGGAGTTCTACATTTGAATGCAATTTATAATTGTTTTACTACAATTTGTGTAAAATTACTGCTTTATTTATGAGTTGCTCTTATAATCAATGTCAAGTTTATAGTGTCTACACTAGTTAACGATTAATCAATAACTAAATTAGTTGAAGATTTTTTTCAATTATTGATTAATCACCTTGAATTGTTTCAGCTGTAAAATAGTTTTTTACCATCCCATTTATTGGAATCACAGTGGCACCACACAATGTAGGGGTATAATTTTAAATTCAATTTAAAATTAATGCCATTAATTAAGATGAACGTTGCAAATGAAAGTGTCAGGCAGTCTTTTTGTTGTCCTTTTCTAATATGAACCTCATAACCTTTCATGTCTACCATGTTAACTGAGGAATGTGGAGTTACAGCTCTTTGTGTTTATGCTATTTGTATAAGAACTTCATGATTTGACCCAAGGCTAAACGGGACACCTGCTTGTGAGATTGTTGGTTAAGTTCCTAAATAGTTCTTAATTCAAAGCAACAAACATCATATTATTTGGACATGGCCTTATGATCCTTCCTACGTTGAAAGGCTGCAAAAGTTGCTTCTTAAAGGCGTAGTTGATGTTGTTCCTCCTTGGAGTTGCTGGCGCTGCCTCTCTGAATGCTACAGGTGTGGAAAGTGTCATCATAGGTCTGTGAGCCATCTGGCTGCCAGCTTTCCCTCTTATCAATACTATACAGGGTACGATTTATTGTGAAGGAAATTCAGACTGGATATATGAACTGAAAAAAATCTTTCCTGTGTTCATTTTCCATCCTACATGAAGCTCACAGATGCTTTTGTTGCTCTTTACCCAGGGAGCTTGTGGACCGTCTTCATGAGCGCAACATAAAGGTGTTCCTCATTTCCGGGGGTTTCCGCTGTATTGTAGAACATGTGGCCTCTCAGTTAAACATCCCTCTGCATCACGTCTACGCCAACAGGCTTAAGTTCTACTTCAATGGTAAATGCATGTTTGACCCTCATCTCATTTTAGAATCTACATTTTTTTTTGTTCCTAGTATAATTTTTAACTCGATCCGCAGGTGAATACGCCGGTTTTGATGAAACTCAACCCACAGCTGAGAGTGGGGGTAAAGGTAGAGTGATCAGCATGCTGAAGGAGCAGTATGGTTTCAAAACAGTGGTGATGGTTGGAGACGGAGCCACCGACCTGGAAGCCTGCCCCCCTGCTGTAAGTATTTAGATAAAAAAAAAAACAACAAAAAAACTGCAACAGCACGTTGGTTAGAGATGCATCGATCAGAGTTGTGCAGCTGGGTTTCAAATTTTGATCTGCTGATCTGAAAAGCTTTACTGATTGTGAGATTTGTGCAAATTTTATACAGTATTTATTTGTCCACAAACGTTGCTTTACTTGTTTTCAGTAAATATACAATAAAATAGCTTTTATGTTTTGTTCTTTTATTCTATAACCGTACAAAACTGTTCTCAATGTAATCACACAGCAGACAGGCTATATATTATTTCAAATAGCTGATAAATTATGTTTTTTCAAAGGGTGGTGTAACTTTGATAAACTTCACTGGACAAGGAATAGACTACTTGAACTTTAACACAGAATTCTTTATTTGAGATCCATATTAAAGGGTGAAAGCTCAGAGATTGAACAGTTTTTCTCTAATATTATTTAAAAAAAAAAACAAAACATGCTGATCATAAAAACTAGAAAACTTGGGTTTCTGAGTTTGGGACCTTTAAAAATCTGCCTCCTCCAGTCAACATCTAACATCCCGGTTTATCTTTAACCACAGTAACAAACCAGACCTTTATATACAAGAACAGATCTTCACACCTTTGCCATCTTTCCACCTTCAGAGTGCTTTTATTGGATTCGGGGGGAACGTTGTCAGAGCTCAAGTCAAGGAGAGGAGTTCCTGGTACGTGACGAGCTTCGATGAGCTGCTGAAGGAGCTGGAGAAGATTTAAATATCCTGAAAGAATCCTGTTACTGATTTAACCTTTTTATATTTGCACCCAAAGGTGTGCCAGTGAAACTGTTATACATTACACACTCAAAACATTTTTATACTTAACATATTTACACATTTAAAACTTTACCTTAATGTTGATCTTTTGTACTAAAAAAGTAACCAAACATCATCTGGGTGAACATATAGGTAGTATTAGTGTTTTTGCACTTTTCAGATGGAACCTGATAACTTTTAGGTATTTTATTACGGCATGTGCAATGAGAACTTAATTAGAAATGTGTTCAGTACTAAGAGATCTGTAAACTGGTGATTTTGCTCTTTAAATGATGGCTAAAAATAAAGACAACATGCTGTAAAGGATGTCTGAATAATTTTATTTTTCATTTTCTCCCATCTATCATTTCTGCTTAAAAAGAAAATGATAAACGTGGATCCTTTAATGATAAATCGGCCATTATTACAGTACAAAGCAGCATTGCTCCATCCAAGATTCCCCTCAATCACTGATGGAGAGCATGTTCCCACACCTTTTTTTTTTTTTAAACACGTTTAGATGTTTGATTAAAAACGGATTTTAAAACCAGGCATGCTGTCTCCACAGGAAAAGAAAAGTTACGAACACAGCACCAGGAAAAGCCAAGAATAAAAGAAAAAACAAAACACAGAACAACAAAACCTGGAGTGTTTGTAACAGACAGTAAATATAAAACTCTGATATCTGGAAAAGTCAATGAAGGATGTTGTTGAAAGATAAAAGATCCCATATTTCAATCAGCGATGGCATAGCTTACATCAAAGAGTCACTTTTATCAACACATTTAAACACCATGTATCTACATGAAATAAATAAATGGCAGCTGCGCTGAGCGGAGAATTTAAACACTACTACTGTCATCTTTATTTTTTCCACTCTTACACTTTTTCAAGTAATCTTCGTTTCTTCCAAAACCAGAAACTAACTTTTCTCTTGACAACTTTTAATGTGGCACAAGATCTTGCACATGACTAGCAGAAGATTTCAATTTGGTTCATTTCGGTCCCTTTAATAGAGACGCTGTGTGTGACCAAGGGCTTGATACCTTCTAAATCCATTTTGATTTAATTTGGATGTTTAGGAGTGAATTCCTGAAGTTATATAAAGTAAATATCAAATCAAAAACCAGGCTGTTTGGTACCACTGACAGACGTTTGGACCGATGATAGAGATTCACAGAGTGGTTGTAAATAAGTCAAACGGTTCCTCCTTCACTGCAGCGGAGAAGCTTTTGTTGGGATCATGATCCTAGAATCCATGTGCTGAATGAGAGGGACTGCAGAGAGAGAGATAAGTGAAGGAGTTGGCTATTTTAATGTCACTGCTTTGTAATTTAAGAACAGAGGGATTTATTTAGCTCACCAGTGTAATAAACCACTTCATGCCAGCCATCTTGCTGCCACACGGCGTTCCTCGTGTCTTCCCGAGACTGAAGGTCTTTGTAAGCTGCAAATTAAAACAGGAAAATTTGCTTTTTTCCACTCAAACATTTAACCTAAACTCTTAAGACTCATTACACACATTACAGAACAGACTGGTATTTAATCATGTTGATACAGTTGTGGTCAAAAGTTTACATACACTATTTTCCAGAACAACTTGTTACCTTGCACCTCTGGTAAGAACAAAGACCTTCTGAAATCAACACGCTAGATTGTCCACCAAAAAGACCTGAACCTGGGCTACTTGTAAAACCTCAGTGGTGCCAAAGATGGATTACCTTCATGCGCCCCATGGATGCCGTAAATCATGCAGGAGAATCTCAATTCAAATATTCTGTGCATTTTCTGCATAGAATACAGGTCTTCTTTTTAGTAGGCCTATATCTTAATGTTAAAAAGCCTTGTTTTATTATTTTCTGGAGAAACTACATTCGGATATTGCCTTGCTGTAAGCCATAATTATCAAAACCAACAGAAATAACTTGGCTGGTTTGTTTTCTGTGCTGGTTCTGGGGTGGTGGAGTCTACAGTTCACGATTGTTAAGTTAAGCAAAAAAGCTGCATCAGAAAATGTTTTATTTTTCTCTTAGGAGGCACTAGAGGCCACTGTTAATATCAGAACATGGATCAAGACAGATGCAGATGTGACACCGACATCTGGAAGGACCCGTTTAGCTCAGATCTTTAGGAGGAAATGCACCTTAAACTGGTGCATTTGCTTCAGTCCCTCTTTGACTCTAGTTTGAAAACAAAACATGATCTTATAGTTTAGACTTTGCAGTAATATTAGTTTGAAGTCAACCTCATTTAACCAATAATTAAATTACACCATAACTGAAGGGTCCTTGAGTAATTAGCCTGGTAGAAACATATTTTCTGCTAAAACCAGTGATGGAGCCGATAAGTGATGCTGATTTGCTACCATTTTCAACACAACCATACTTCATTACATACAGTTAGATTAATTGGAGCACATATTTTCATGAGTAATGTGTTGCTAATTCTAATGTATGGTTCTTAATTATGTCCCAGTAGCATTTGTGTATAAAACATTTATACATCACGTCACATTGGCCTTTTCCTGGCAGTTTCTTTAAAACATACAGAAAGTTTGTTGACAGGTTTCTTCATTAAGAGTCAATATGATGATTTTTATCCAAATACTTGTCTTGTTTTGTCAAAGATCCTGATAATCCTAGACTTTTGTAGATGAGATGTAGTTTTTTTAATGAACAAAAAGATCTAATGCAGTTTTCAGTTATAGAACAAAATTGGAGAAATAAGCTTCTGTTGGTCAGCTAACCAAAGGACTCAGTCAGGGGTGAAATGTTGTTAATTTTGACATTCAGGTGTGTAGTCATACCCCAAAGGTGATGGACCATGTAGAGGTCCCCGATCTGGGAAAAAAACCCTCCCACGGCTTCTCTGTTGCGCTGGCGGTATCGGATTGCTCTAGCCCTGCAGACAAACAGCAACCAGAGTTCAAACCAGAGCCAAAACACACCAACTGAGATCATAAACTTCCTTCCTCTCTGAATTTACTCTGGACTCTGGACTAAAACTGGCATTAACCTGATCAATCCATGAACTGCTGCACATGTTCCCAACCCTTAATGCAGGCCAGGATGGGGGTGAGCTGTTGTGGAAGGAATGTTTTAGCCTCATTATGTTCACCCCTAAGCAAACAGTCGTATTTGTTAAACTCTGAAGGCTCATTTCTTAATGTTGTTGTAGCTTGAATGAAGACTTTAAGCTGTCAGCGACACAAATGACACTAAACTGGCTTTAAGTAGCTTTGTTGACATTATTTATAAGGCGGCGGGAGGTCGTTCAAATGATGGAGAGTTGAGGCATGCTAGAGAGCAACGAAAAAGGCTAAATTAACCTTCACTAGAGGGACGTTATACATGTCCCCCCCCCAGACAGAATAAAACATGACGCCTCACAGCAGAAAAGCTTAAAAGAGTAAATTAGCCAACAAAAAAGCTGCATTATATGTGTTGACATCAGAAGAACAGAGTCAACTCAATTATGTTGTCGTATGTGATCAAATAGGCTGTTTAAAACTAGAATCCAACTTTTGCATCATGTACAAGCAAACACGGCTTCATTTATGATTTAATCTCGGTGACAACAGAGGACAGCGCAGCTTCAAATCCAAAGCGCCTCTGGGGGGGGGGAAGCTCTCCTTAATGACAGCGAGATGAGGGAAGGTTCATAACCTGCAACTGCTCTGTAACTACAGTTCAGTGAGTCAAATGAATTCAGGCTGCCTTACCAGTAATTACCCCATTCGATCATGGTTCCTGGCTGCAGGAGGAGAAAAAAGAAAAACACAACATTCCTTAGTCCAAAAAATCATGTTCTTGTTTCCAGTTTAAATACATTAAGATGCAAGAATAACAAGACAAGGCTTCTTCAATCATCTAACTGAGATTAAGACATAAATGTCAGATAAACTCTGAGACAATGGTTAATGGCTTACATTTATCAAATGTTGGAGGGGTTTGCAGCTCTAGATGAAGGGCCGGCCGTTTTTAGATTCAACAGAAAACGACCCAATGTGCAGAAAATGGCTTAGTTTGGCTCACATCTACGTTTGTTTAAATAAACAGCAGCAATCAAACACTAAAATTGTTTAGAAAAGCAGAAATATTCAAATACTTTGAGGGAAAAATACACAAACCAGGTATGTTCTTCCCTTTCCTGTTTTGGCTGAATGAAACAGTGTGTTCAATATGACTACAAGTAGTTTAAGAGAACTATTAGAGAGGGAAAATGTGTGATCTGATGTCATTAGGAAAAAGAGAGAGGTAGAAAAGACGTCAGAGTCTGAAAATCTGCAAATGTCTACAGCAAGTAGTTATTATTTACAGCTGCGGTCAGAAGTTTACGTACACTTAATGATTCACTTTACAACTTGGTTTTCTGGAGGGAATTTATTGTGAATTTGCTGTAGATCAGTGAGTTTAAACTCAGGCTTACAGGCTTTAATATTTACATTTACTCATTGCTCAGCAGCTTCTGCTATAATTTTGACCACTCTCCTAAACAAAATCAGTGAAGCCAATTTAAAACCGCTCATTTTCTACAGACTTGACTTTTAAGCAACATCAATAATCTCTAAACAGAAATTTAATACCATGGTAGAAGCTTTTGCCGTTCTATTACTGGATTTGATCCAACTCAAACTATCCCATCTAATGAAAGGAAGCTAGCTGGGATTTTAAAAATACAATTCGCCTGATATGAACAATAAACTACAGAAGCAGTCGCTCTCCTTATGTGGCAAGTTTAACATCTGTGGACTGAGGAGGTTCTGAACAAGAAGGAAGCATCTTCTGCAAACTGGAGGCCATCAGTCAAAGCCAGTGGACTACGTTTAAAATGCAAGAGTGTAAAAAATACGGATGTTTCCTCACATTTTGCTGAAGGACATTAACCAGATATTAGCAAGAATTTCAGCTTGTATGTAGAATTTTATTTTAACCCCATGTAAACTAAATGAAATCTTTACAAAATGAAATAATTTAATTTTCCTGGTTATTAAATGTAACTGAATGTAATTAGAAAAGAAGAATGCCTTATTTTAGGATTTTAAACCCCTAGATTAACACGACGAGTATCAACATCTGACCCAAACTGGGTTTTTAATAAGTTTGGGCGATTGGAAAAATCTATTGACCATCGACGATAGGCTCAGCCCTTCAACGGTTTTTCTTTTAAGAGCAAATTTTTTCGTTTCTTTTTTTGACCTACAGGTTAAGATGACCCATGACCAAAAAAACCGAACAAAAAAATGTTAAACACTAGCTCCTTCCAGCTTTTTGTCCCCAGAGCCACCAAGCAGCAGCGGCCAAACCAGAACCAGAAAGAAGTATTTTTTAAAATTGTGTTTACAGCCCACTCTGTCAGTAACGGATTTGATTTTAACACAACAAATACAACATTTCAGATAAATGAATACCGATCAAAAAAAAAACTATAACGTCTCATAACGGAGTTAGAACGACTGGGAAAGAAACACTTCCCACTGGACGAAACGTTTACATTTATGACAAGAAAAAAAGCAAGTTTACCTAATTAGGTTTGAGCATTTTTTTTAGCTTTTACGGCACTAGTGGCTCATTTTTTTCCGACAGTAGGCTGATAGGAAAGGGAGTATGAGAAAGGACCAAAAGCTGGATGCGAACACAGGTCACCCGCGTCCAGGACTAAGGCACGGGTCGCGCTAACCACTTTTTTACCAGCGGTGCAGATGCTGCGCTCTTGTCTTTGCCCACCTGTCACCTGCACGAATATATCGTCCAACGCCATTTGGAAAGTTTTTACATATCGCCCGACCTTAGCATTTAATTATGGGATAAAGCCTCCAATATAGCGGCCAGTGGTCCTGTTACGGCTCTTGATGTGCTTATTAGGTCAAAGCGGAGATATTTAAAATGGGAGATTTGCATGAAAGTTGGTCATTTCATCTATATAAACTGCTTCTGCATTGACTCCTCCAAGTACACTGTGTTGGGCTGATGCCATGGAGTCCCTCACCCTGAGCTGGTAGGACCTGAGCTCATAGATATTGGGGCCTTCTCGGGGAACAGGCTCGTTCCAGAAGCTGAACTCCAGCAGGAGCTGGTTCCTGCGCGACAGCAGCATCTTCCCGCGCTCCTTCCTGTACGCCGTGAACTCCTGACATCCAACAGACACAGATCCATCAGCTTTACTGAAGATTTACCCGAGCGGGCGCTTAAGGAAGAGCAATACACAAGACAGTGATTACCTTATTCTGCCTGAGCTTGTTCATGACCTCAGTCAGAGCAGGATATCCACCTCTGTAACGCCATAGATGAACTGCAGAAACATTTAACTTTACTGTCATTTTACAGCAGACAGAACGTGATCAGATATTTTGTTAAATAGTTTAAGATCACAAATAACTAAAGCCTAAAACGTATCGTCTGGAAATGATGTGTTAACTTGTGGATCGTTGCCTTGGATGAGTGATGAAGATGCAGTATAGCACGCCTGCTGATTGCAAAACCATGCACTGGTGCACAGACCTGCTATACTGCAGATTTGTATGTTGATATTAGTAATCCTACCAGCCTGGTCTTGTTCTCCATACCAGGTATTCCAGGTTCCCACCAGCTCACAGGGGTAGTACTTATCAGCATGGATGGAGGGCAAAACATCCTCACTGCGACAGAAGACAAATCACATGAAGCTGCTGGAAGACGGGATGAACAATTTTACATTCGAAAAACTATCTGACTGTATTAGAGCTGGGCGTTATGGCTTTGAAATCTAATCTCTGATTTTCTTCCCAACACACAATACGCTTTAAACACTAAGCTCTGCTTAATCTATTACTGAAAATAAAAGAGTAAGGCATGACTGTAAAACTAAGAAAACATGGCCATCCACCTAAGAAGAGCTGCAGAGATCCACAGTGAAAAAAACCTGCTAACAAAAACAACAATGACTAATGCGCTCTACAAATCTGCCTTTTCAAGAAAACATGCAGGTAATAGACAAACTGTAAAGACTAAATAGTTTTGCAAGGCGTGATTAATGCTCATTTAATATAGACATCAATTTATAGGTAATAGTCACACTTACCACAACTTATTGTAAGCATCCAGGCACTCTGGCTTCACATTATGAACTGAAAAAGGCAAGTGTTTAATTATTGTTATTTCTATCACTCCTGGAAGAATTAAATATTAAAAGGAGCCAATATTTTTGTGGTGACTAACACTGAATTTTGTAGAGGTTGCTTTCTTCATTTTTGGTCAGCAGGGTGGAGTGTGCATCTTTTCTGGGATCCACCTTCCTGACGAACAGAGACTTGAACCAGCTGTCCTCCTTATTTCTGCTGGATGTTGAAAACCCCCTGAACAAAGAGCACACAAAAGGGATAATGAAGCAATAATACTGTGAAACCTCAAATTTTTGGCTTGAAAATAACTCAGGGATGTAGGAAGGCAGTAGGAAACTGATGCAGCTTAAACCTTACAGTGAAACTTCAGGTAAAATAACCAAACATACTTCCTGAGAGAAATAAACAGAAGGGCAGTATTTTTTAATAAAGCTAAATAAGAAGTAACAAGCTGGCATTGAGCATTACATTCAAACAAGGACAAAACCTGGCAGATACTGCTGTTTTTTCACTTCTGCCAACAAACACGCCGATTTTAATAACTCGGCTCCTTGAATAAATGTAGGAGATGTAGCTTCAGAGAGACTAACCGCTGGAGGCCAACCCCGGCTGGCTAACAGTCAGCGGATTAGCATTGCTAGGCTCATGGTAGCACTGAGAAACCCCCCCTAATATAATACACAACAGTCATAATAAGACCACTTTAACGTGACAGCATGGTAACCAAGCTACTGGCTACTCACCTGACCCAAAGCGAAAGGTTTCCGATTGAAAGAGCCCTGCTTTTAGCCGAGGTGAACCCTCCACGGACTCTCTGAAGGACTCCCGTCGCCATCTTCAGTTTCGGGAAACAGTCAGTGACAGCCGGTGACCGCAGGGTGGCGGCAGAGCTCTGCTTCTATGCTGCTGACCGTCCATTCACCTTCCACATTTTTTCCTTACATAACAAAAAAAAAAAAAAAAAAATGAAATAAAAGCATGAATAAAATAAAATTCTTGGAGTTTTAATCTATCATAATCAGGGAAAGTATATATAAAGTTCCTTCTTATACTACCGAATAAGAAGGAACGCAATTTTTTGTGCTTGTTTTTTTTTAAAGCTTAATAAAAGCTACATGTATTTATTTTGTTTTTCTCAAAGCTTTTATTGAACTAATAGTAAATAATGTTAACTGTTTTTTTTTACTTTCTTTAAAACTAGCATAAAATAATTGTGAATCTGCTTTAAAAAAAAATCTTATTATAAATTTTTCCTTTAATTTGCTCTAGACTTTGACTGGACCATCATAACACCTAAAAATGGTATCCAGTCATCAGTCAATGAATCAATAGTCAATGTATGATGCTCTGTTACATACAATAAAGTGATATAAGTGAAACCAGTGTGACCAGATGTTAAATGTTGTTTTGCAGGAAGGTAATTCTCACATTGTTTGCTGCCTCTAACCTATTTTCTTCCACAATTGCCCTGCATTTTGCTCCATCAGTCTTGCCATCAGCTGTCTCTGCTGAAGGAATATATGGTGATGTAGAGTTTTCTGCCTTAATCGTGCTTTGCTTGCATAACAAGACTTTCAGTTTTGGTCTCATATAAACAGAGCATCTTCTTCCACATGCTTCCTTTGGCCTTTTCGTGTCTTGTTGTAAACTAAAAAAACAATACTATTGAAGTGTTTCTGTCAAACGGCTTTCTTTTTGGCTTCAATTTGTTACAGTGCACAACCATAATTTTAGGGCGCTTGGAAGTGAAAGAGACCACAACATTACTGATCATCCTTTGTACTTTCCAGTGAGGAAGAGGGGCATTTCGATAATTCTGAATCCCACCCAAATGGAGAGGTCAGGTTAAAATTACAGCAGAAATGAGCAAACAGAGGCAGACTTACCATTAGGCAGAGCTAGGCGGTTGCCTGGGGCCCCAAGTTCCTAGGGGACCCCGTGGAAATCCTCATGCGCCTATGGTTAATACAGTTATTAATTATTTAAGCACAGGAATAATTTTTATGATTAAAATCTTCGCTCTAAAATGTCAGCAGAATGCATATAGTATTATGTGGCAATAATTTTGAATTAATTAATTCACAGAGTTTTGGCTTAAAACCTGTAAAAATCCACTGGGTCACTGGTGACCCGGTTGATATATTTCTATCAATCACAATGAAGCTGAAGATAACAACGGTTATACTTTTACAAATATAGACACGTTACCATCGTTAGAAAGCTTAGAGTATCCCAAATTCAACCATCAACTTTATTTTATAGAAGCAATGAGCTCCAAAGCACAATTTATGTAGACATAGCAGCATGGTAAAAACAAATGTTAAACCAGAGCTCTGACTACATACCTTTGAAGCTCTGCAGAAGTCATGTTATAAGTCCAGTCTTTATTTGTTTATATTCCATTTGTCTATAAGGGTCCAGAGATAAAATATAATCCAGCATATTTGTAATAAAACAGTCCATGATAATAAAAAAAGCCATATAAAATCCGATTTTTGACATCCTAAAAGTTAGCTCTCAAAGCTAAAGCGACTTCCAGGGGTAATCCGGCTTGACCCCGGAAACATATTTTCTGCCATTTCCGGTATGTTTGTGTTGTGCACTCTCTTGTGTACAAAATAAAAGTGCCCGCATTGATTTCCATGTAGATTTGACTCTGGGACAGGCCGTGAAGTATATTGAGCGCTTCCAGTCAGTCATCGGCATGGAGTCATGTGATATCATCGCTCATGCAGTCCTGCTGCTATTCATTGAGTCCACATCCGGCATTTACTGTTGTAGCCAATGAAATGAACTTTCCAAAGAGACCAAGCAATTCTCATTTGAATAAGGTATCGGAGTAATCTAGCACTTAATTAACAGCGAAAGGGACCGGACTGTTGCTCACCGTTGGAAGCTGTGTCATAACAAGGTCCCGAGATGTTTTGTAGTTAAGACGGTGATAATTTCCACAATGCCTAAGGTGAAAAAATATATGTTTCAAATTTGTTTTGTGTCCATCAAAATACTTCAGTTTGGTTTTATGGGTCAAACAGTGGATTAAAAGCATTTGGTGGAGGTTTGGAGACGCTGGATACATCAGAAGTTAAAAGTCCCATAACTCTGGCACTCTTATACCAAGAGGTCTGAATAAATGTAATGTAGTCTCCCATGATTGCTATCAAGAATGTCTATGTTATCGCTTTTCAAAAAAGATCTATTATTTTTGAGAGAAAAAAACAACAAAAAAAGAGTCATGTTTGAACTGCTGCATTTTAGGCTGTGTTTTAGTCACACTATTCTCATTTATATTTTCAGAAACTAGAAGGTGATAGATTTCAAATGATGTATCACACAACTAATTTGGCCTTACAGCTTCTTAGTTATTTGCTTTTCCATTTTGGTATGCAAAATAGGCAAGGACTACTTCAAATTAGGTGGATGTTAAGAAGTCACCTCACAAAGGAGAACTCTTTCAGTTTATCACAACAACAGAATATATTCATGAAAGAATAACCCTGTTCATATAATAAATGTTAATCAAATGTTTGGAAATCAGAAAAAAAGTAACTGAAAGACTTTTTAAGATCCTACTTTTGGGCTAAGATTCAAGAAATGAAAGTTTCTGGGATTCTCTAATTTTGAAAACTTTCGTTCATTAGATTGTTTAAAAATTCAGATAAAGCTTTTTCTAAATAACTCGGTAAGCTTGATGTTCTTCAGTAACGTTCTTTTTTCATCTGCTACATTAAAAATAAATGAAGAATATTAGAAAGTAACATTTGAATACAACTTTCTTGTTTTAAGTAATAGATATAATAAATCTTAGACATAATAAAAATTATTTGATGTACAGTAGGTGTATTGAATTTTCTATCCAGGTGATGGTGCTATAATCTAGTTGATAACACTCAATGAACAGCTTTTATTGTGTCATATATACCATACGTTACCGGTATGAAAACCTTCAAGGGGATATGTTTTAAAATATAAAACTGCCTAGCTCTGATTTTCACATGAAGAGAATCTGTCTCAACTGATGCTTCTCTTGGGGAGAAGAGAAGCAAAAGGGAGAAATATGGAGATTATGCACAATTCCATTGAGATCTGTAAAAACTTTAAAGAAAAGTGTGTTGAGAAGTTTTATCAATGTTACATATATGTTGGAAAGAAAAGACTGATGCTTTTAAATCCTGCTCACCTCCTTTATTGAACATTTTTTCTGTTTACCAATGAAGCTAGATTTTTATCAAAGCTTCACTTATCCATTTAATACCTGCAGCCAATAAGTTATCTAATTAAAAAAAAAAGTAACAAAACTCTGACAGGAAAACCAGGTTTCAAAGTTTTTAATGTATTTATTTCAAAACGAAACAAGTGACTGGACTGTTTCCCCAAAGCCTTCAGGAAGAGCCGGTCGCCACAGCTGGATTGAGCTGCACACTGGTGTTTGTGGGGGTGGATGTGGCGGAGGTTGCACCCATGCAGGAATTCAATACAGTTTTGATTGATTTATTATTTGATAAAGTGACTATGAATTTAATGGGGACCACATTGTTGAAGCCCACTTGGCTACTTTACCACTAGTGGAATTCAGGAACTATGGAGGGATTCGTTCTAAGTTCAGACATAAATCATAAAGGAGTAGGTGCATGGTGAAACATTTTTGAATAACAACAGGTAGAATGTGAATATGTCTGGGAATTCAAAGAATGGCTTTATCCAACCAAATTTTACTCTTAAGTAAAGAAAATACCCCAGCTGGACTTGTAAAAAATAGGATTAAATTAGTTTGCTCCCCACAGCATTGTTTAATTAGCTCAACAAATTAAAGAAAGTTTTCACTTTAGTTGTTAAATGGTAAAAAAAAATCCCTTAGAGTCAATTAATACACAGTAGGACTTTAAAGCAGAGTTGCTTATAAAGTCAACAGTGATCACACTGGTCTGATCTGTATTTGTACCAAACCTAGTTGGACATGGTATGGTTTTGCAAAAGGTGCATTTTATTATTGGAAGAAGTGAGGTCAGCTTTGGAATAGAGAGCTCCAGTTTCACTACTCCAGCTGTATATGATACACACCATTACCAGCATCGAAAAATATGTTTTTTAGAGTCCTAAAGCTATTTTAGAGACCATCTCAAACCAGTTTTATGTCTATTGTAGATTTCACAATTTGCCTTCAGCACTGGCTTTATTATTCCTGAAATAGATTCAACAAGATTTAGTAAAAGAAATCCTCGGATTTTGGCCCAAGTTGACATAATAGCATCAAAGATTTCTACAGATTTGTTGGCTGCACATCCGTGATTCAACGCTCCTGTTCTCCCACATGCCTAGGGTGCTAAGCTGCATTGAGATCTGGTGAGTGTAATAGTAAACTGTCTTGTTTAAAACACATTTCCTGCTGTAGAGAGCCTTCAGACGATGGGTCCATTGTGGCCATAAAGGGAAGGATAGGGTTAGCAACAATAAACTGGTGGTTTTGTTTGTTAAACGAGGGTCAGCTGGTACTAATTGGCCCAAAGTGAGTCCAGAAATTTCCTCCACACCAGCTTATAAAAAGGCTGGATCGGTCCATGTTTTCAGGATGTTACCAATGTTGCAGCTGAAATCCAGACCCCCTGGACCAGGTACCATTTTTAAAACCTGCTATTGTCAAATGTTGGAACTTGGTCAAATTGCATTTTCCTATTCTTAGCTTACAAGAGAGACCCACAAGCATGATCTTCAAGGTTTGACGTATTGTGTGTTCAGTGTTGGTATTCTGCCCACCTATGGTTGTATGCCTCTCTGTTATCTTGAAGTTAGCTTCAATTAGCTTCTGACAACATCAAGGGATTTTACTCCATACTATCAGCTCTGCAGATATCTCCTCATTGTTGAATCATTCTCTGTAGCTGAAAATCCCAGTAGATCAGCAGTTTCTGTAAAACTCGGTCAGGACATCTGGTAATAACAACGATCCCCTTTTCTGTGTCCACTAAATTCCCCCGGTTTAAACTTCAGCAACTTGTCTTTGCCATGGCTAGATTCCTAAATGAATAAAGTGGCTGTCACGTTATTGTCTAAACAAACGCTTAAACACGTGTGCCTAACATACCGGCCAGTAATATGACTGCTATTCTAGTCATGAGAGCTTTTCATGAAAGAGCTTAATGTTCTGCAGCTCTCCTGTTGGGTTGTTTTCAGTGTGTTTACCAAATCAGCTGTCGTAGTTTATTTTATATTTTCTTCTTACATTGGTGGAACAAAAAAAAGGCAATAAAAATGTGTTCTTTGGTCAACAGACACTAAAAGTTTAATGACAGTTCCAAGACTTTCTTTTGAACAAAACCCTAATAGTAACCAATAAATGGGAATGAGTTAAAAAAAAAAAGTGTAAAAGAACTATGATCTGATGCTATGATAGTTTGTAGGACATGATTATGATTAATGTGGTTTTATCACCAAACCCCTGGACAATATTACAATATGTCTGGAAGTCTGCAAAAATATTCTCACAGTACTAAAATTAATTTCTCTTTTCCATTATAACTTCATTTTCTCTAAAATAATTAGAAATTACTGCATGAGCCATGTCACTCCCCTGTAACATTATCCACTCATTCTCACTCATTTTGATTGTTTAGGCACAAGCCTATGCTGTGCCTGAATCTTTGGATCTTGCTTTTTTAAAAGCATAAATTGCTCTAAACCAAGAGTTTCAGGGAAGCAGCTGTTAAAATAGCTGACATGATTTCTCTGATAATGTGCGAGAAAACATAGAATGCCATTCATCTGAGAGCTTAGAAAATGTTTAAACATACACACATTCTTCAACTAATATGGCTTTGCCCCCCAGTCTCCTACACAGGGTGGATCTTCTATAAATCAAAAAACCCAGAGCTACATTATCTGATTTGCTGTCATTGAGATTTCTCTCACCATCCCACTATTATCTTTGGCATCACAGAAATAGACGATGATGAAAGCTTTCCAAGAATTGCAGCCGGACGTGTGAGAAAATACTTTGGACATTCTGTTTACAGCCTTCAGCCTTATCTTGTCTGGTTTCTGCAGTGAGTGAGTGCAGCTCTGTGGCTGACAGTGGCATTAAAACTCTTATGGTGTTCAAATTAAGTAGATTAATATCCAGGAATCTGTCTGTGTATATATTTCAATAATCTAATATAGATAAGAAACTGAGTGCTACAATACTTAACTCCTCGGGAGTTGTAAACAGGTTTTGGGAAGGATTTAAGGATTTTTTTACTCTCATACAATCTCAGATTTACACCTTTCTGGTATGAAATTTGGACTCGGGTCACAGTTTAATAAGCTTAAGATCTAAGAAAAGAAAGAGAAATAGATGAAGCTGAAATGAGTTCAGCTGAAGTTCAGCAGTCCAACAGCTGATGCAGCAGGGTAGAAACTGTTTCTCAGTCTGATGGACTTGCTCTGGATACTCCTCTGCTGTCTGCCTGAGGGGAAAGGCTGGAGCAGTCTGTATGCAGAATAGGTGAAGTCCTTCAAGATGCAGAGTTCCCTTCCACTGCATCTTGATGTGTAGAGGTTCGAGGTGGAGGGAAGGCTGCTCTCTACAATCCCCTGAGCAGCCTTAACCACCCTCTGTAGAGAGCTGATGGGCTTTCCTGATCAGACAGGAAGTGTTGGAACTAGGTGTGAGATCACTGGGCATTTGGCATCTCTGTCGATGTAGCCCAGGAGGCATTTGATACCATTCAATATACCCTGCAGATTATTGGTGGTAAAGAGACCCCAACGTTTCTGGGTGTATGTGGTTTTGGCATTTGCATTGCATGAAGACATTCATTTCCAAGTCTCTCAGAGTGCTGATGCCTCACCTGTCCTAAACACACTGTCCGCTTCCCCTCCTGTGTTTTCTCTTGACTGTTTCTCCACATCCTCTGCAGCAACAGCCCTTTTACCCGGTGCTGATTTCAGCCTTGGAAATATATTGAAAACTGACTTGTATCTGATTGTCATAAGCACGGTTGAGTTTTACATCAGCTGTCATCTTAGCACTGAGCTAGTGCCTAAATCAGCCTCAAAGGATTAACGATAAAGTCTGATCCTGGGAGATCATCACCACAGCAACAATATCACTTGATAAAACGCAAGATCATGTCAAAAGCCTGGATTTCCTAATCCATGGGATTTTTTTTTCTAAAGATATTTTTATTGTTTTTAGCCAACATACAATGCTCTTTTTAAAAGCTGTTTAAATCTAAAACAGAATGTGATGACCGACTTTAAGGGCACTAAAGATAAATATAAATTAGTAATCGGCTATTTTGTATCTACTTTAAGAAAATTAAATCAAACTTATTCAGAAGAAAAGAAACAGTTGAGTTAAAAAATTATGATAAATATTTTTAAGAGTGACTCAAGTAAGTTAGGTTACTAAAACATCAATGCTAAAAGAATACTAAACCTAAGATTTATTAGAATACGAGAAGAAATCGAGAAGAGTCCTATGACATAACTCGGACATCTTTTTTGGATGGCTCCTGGAAGCCTCTGATGACCTAGGAAACGCAGGGGGGTCTATGTCTCTCGGCTCACTGGGAACTCCTCCGACCTTCCCCAGTAGAGCTGAAGGAGGTGTGTGGAGAGGAGGTCTGGGAGTCTCTGCTGAGACTGCTGCCCCTCTTTAAAACTTTAATTTCTCAGGTAAAATATTCTCTTAAGATTGCTTTTAATACACCTTTATTTCTTAATCGGCTAAAATGTCTAATCATTAGAAGTGCTTTAAATTTGAATAAACAAAAAGCTTATGCTGTTACTGCTTCAGTGTGAATTATCTAATTTACTATTCCTTTCACCCCTCCATAATTAAAAAGGATTTTGCACACAGCATAAAACCAACAAATATCCCAAAAAATACTGAACTATCCCAAAAAACCAAAGAACTAACCCATGACAACATGATACCAAAATAGGTCTCCTGCAATAGTGTCACGTGTCCACGTCATGTGGAGTTAACACGAATCTAATTTAGGATTTAAAAATGACATAAAACAAAAAAATGTTCAGTAAAACCTAAACTTGCACAATAAATTATCCTAAAAGGAAGGTCAATAATAATGTATGACTATGCCAAAATTACCTATTCTTATTATACTAGACATCCTTCAGGTTTTATTTTAGAGATCTCAAGATTATGGATCATCCAGGTATCTGTTAAAGTTTAAAAAAAGCAGCATTCATGAAGACTTGTGTGTTAAAACCACTCCAGATGACTTAGAAAATGTAAAACCATAGGTTGGTCTCAGGATTACATTACCAAAAACAAGATGTAGGTGATAAATCTCACTTGTGGTCCAGGGCCTTCACACGACATTTCGCAGCTTCCACAAATTTACAGTGTTTTGCTTACCATTGTATGCTTCACCACATCAGTAAAAATGCTCTTCTCCCGGTTCCCAAATCACACTTAGGACATCAAACTTTTATACAAACATTTAAACACTCAAATGCAAGTCTCTCTTACAAATGACAGAGAGTGGAAACATTGCTTTGGTCCTGAATTTAAAGCAGGTCTGGATTAAATCTAACGTGATAAAATACATCTGACAAAGAAATGATAGAATTTCCAAGAATATGAATAAAAACTTTGACACCAAACACAAAGGCAGGGTCATGACTTGAGCTTTGCTCCTGATTTGTGTCATGAAGTGTCATAAATCAGCCTGTAGGAAGGGACCAAAAGGTGTTTAGGGAAACAAAGAAACCCTTTGAGCTAGCTGACAAACTCCATGACGCAGCATTGTGTTTGTCTTCTTTGCCTCTTCTGCGGTGTCGTACTTCTTCTTCACGCAGCAATATCTTGACACAAATAAGAGGTGTGATTGAAAAATAGAAATTCAAGGCCAATAATGTGTTTTCGGAGGGAAGGAACTGCTCTCCTCAGCCATGGCTTTCTTTCACCTACAGTATGAGATTTTTGTCTGGAAGTAATTTTGGCCTGTACATCAAATCCTGAGATGCACAGGAACACATCCACAGATTACAGCTTTGCTTTTTCTCATACATCACAGGCCACTTCACAAGGTCAGTCCACTGATTTAAACTGGGCCGTCTTCCCAATATCCAGCAGTGGAAGCATGTGAGGGAATGTTCTTCAGTTGCATGATAGATGAATTTGGACCTCCATACATAATCTCCTGTGATGATCAAACATCGAATGGTATTTCAAACCACATTGCTCTTTAAGTAGATGCTGGTATTTAGCTATATCAAAACCAACTACAGCATGGTCCATTTTACAGCAGCTTTATATTTAGTCTTATTCAGATGCTTATTTCCGGAAAAAAAAACACACACTGAAGATTTGCATTTTGTCCATCACAGGTGAGCCTAAATGATGCAATGGATTAACCTATCAGAAGCTTGTACTGTTATGACATCACCATTATCGGGACTTTCCTAAATTGTGTAAAGGGTCCAGAAATTTTTTTATATGTCTTCTCCTCCCACTGTGGAATAATGAAGTTTATTTCTATTTGTTTCTATCTAGTGATCTTGTATGCAGCAAATAGAAATGATGGTAATCCTAAATATCTGAAATTCAGTGTGAAAGAAGATGACGTTTCTAGACATCGTGTTTAAATTTATAAGGATATTTAATATTAAATTAAAATCCCACATACAGCCAAATAATAAATCTGATTTAAACAAACCAATTTCTATTTAAGAAATTCTGGTAAACACTATAAACCACAATAAAAAAAGACATTTGTTTTTGAAATGTCAAGGTTTATTTTGCATTGATGATTATGTTTTGTTTAAGCTTTTTTCCCAGCAGTGTAAGTTGTCACAACCCAAAATTCACAAACGTAGTGAATCATTTTACCAATATATAATTTGCAACTGCAGTTGCTTTGATGAATATCAGGATTATCTGTACTGACATCAAATAGTTTGCTGAGAAAATGTTCTGTTATTTTCACAATGTTGAGGTAATCATCTTAACTGCAGCAATTAAAATTTTTTTAAAGAACTCAATTTTCTTTTCTAAAGGCATACACCAAGATCTGTTGGCAAAAAGTTAGCCTGTATTTTAAAGTTGCAGGCAGAAAAAAGACTGACAGTGAGATTCAAGACTGATTTACTATAATTTTGTCATTAATTTAAGCAGACCCTGATTAACAAATATGAATGGTAAAGGTGCAACTGAAAGCAACTATGAGTATAATCTTAGGTTCTTATTCTTATGCAGAGATGATTTATTTCTTTAAATTTTAAAACAAGTTCTCACCTCTTTGACATACTAAAGCAAATTCACTCTTTTAATTGACGTCATTCTGTCACAGCGTCTGCAGAGACTCCTTTAAAGATATGTATGTTAAATATGATCTTTCAACATGTAAAGGAGAAGCCCTTTTGCAAGTTAATGTTAAAAGAGTGGGCCCACAGGGATGCAGAGATGATGTCATGTTTTCTTTTTGACTTTTTCTTGCCCTCATAGCACAGGTGCTTTGGTGAGGTTGGCTTTTTCCTTCCTTATGCACACATCTGGAGTGTGTCAACACTTCACTCCTGCTCACATAATAAACTTCAGAAAATGAATGGAGCAGTGTGCATGTTCTCAAAATCATTTCAGTAGTCCATAAACCCCTCAAGCTGAATATGACTGCCTTCAAATTAAAGTTTAAAGTCTAATCTTTAAGTCCATGCATAATATATGACCAAGTTTTGTATTTTGCTGTATAAACTAACCACTTGTCACTCACCAAATATTCAAAGCTTTAACTATTCTAGAGAAAGTAGTCTATACTTTTTTATTTCCTTATTCAAGTATTTTTTTATGATGTGAGTTACAATAATGTTAAAAAAAACTCTTCTTTGACAAAAAATATGCTTGTGAATTGCTGGTATATTATTAGTCAAAAGTGCAAGGTGTGCAATACTCAGGGACATGGCCAAGGTAAGGAAGGTGAGGAAACGACCACCTTTGAACAAGAAGCATGGGATAAAACTTCAAGACTGAGCCAAGAAATATCTTAAGACTGATTTTTCTAAGGTTTTATGGACTGATCAAATGAGAGTGACTCTTGCTGGGCCAGACGGATGAGACCCAGACTGGATCAGTAAAGGGCAGAGAGCTCCACTCTGACTTACACACCAGCAAGGTGGAGGTGGGGTACTGGTATGGGCTGGTATCGTCAAAGATGAACCTGTGGGACCTTTACAGGTTGAGGATGGAGTGAAGCTCAACTCACAGACCCAGATGTGTTTTTGAATGTCAGAAATGTTTATTTCTAAACTTTGTGATGTTATATTGGTTTACCTGGTGAGAATAAACATGTGAGATGAGAATTTGTTTTTTTTCTTTTTTAATTGAGTTGCCTAATAATTCTGCACAGTAATAGTTACCTTCACAAACGGATATCCTCCTAAGATGGCCGAATCAAAATAAATCCACTCTAACTTAAAAAAAATATTAAGCTTTGATACGGAAGAGTCTTTTGGGCTGATTGAGAACATTTTGTTGTTCAATAATAAAAAGAATCCTGTCGAATACAACTTGCCTAATAATTCTGCACGCGCTGTAGCCGGTCTTAGTTCGTTCAGCAACTGTTGACTTTTTTGGATGCTCTTTATAGGGATGAACATGGTAAAAATCTGACAAGGTATGTAGTAGTATGGGATAATGTAAGCTTCCACCACTCTGCTTTGGTTAGGTAGTGGCTTGCAGCACATGGCAGGATTCGTAAGGTATATTTCCCTTCCTAGTCTCCATTGCTAAATCCAACTGAGGAGTTTTTCTCTTCCTGGGGGTGTAAAAAAGGACCGGTGTTCTCATAGCCAAATGACCCTTCTAGCAGCCATGGATGCAGTTTGTGATGACATCACAGCAGAGTGCAGCAGAGGATGGATTGAGCACTCAAGTAGATGTTTTCCGTGGTGTGTTGATAGACCTGATATTGACTGTGCTGTAGAAAAAAACATGTGGCCAGACAGACAGGAACATCTAGCTCTCCATGACTGATTTGCAGCACTGTTTACAGTAGTTTTGGTTTCAAAACTACTGCAGTGAGGTTTACTGAGCCAAAGGGGGTTTATATTTGATGTAAATGTTTTTTTTTCAATACTGCAATGCATATATATTTCTAATTTTCAAAATACCATGCCTGGTATATAATGCTGTTTTGACTACATGACTTTGGGAAGTAAAAATAAATTGTGTTCAAAAGTAATCTTTCACAATGAGAATATATATTCAAACCTTCTGACCTGATCGTTCAAAGATACTGCTGTCATAACTTGTCACTTTGACGACGATTAAACTTTCATTGACATAAAAACTTGCTTTTGAAGAAGAAATGACTGATTTTGATTAAGGGTCTTATTTTGAAGCATGAACTACCCATTTTGACCTACACTCTTGCTTTTATGCTATTTACTTTCCATTTTGAGAAAGTGACTCACTTCTGCAGTTTATCTACCATGTTTTACAGTTGGCTGCAGTTTATAGTGCAAAACTTTATACTGTTATAAGAAAAGCATCAAAGCAACTGAGGGAAAACTACCAAAGGAGATGTATAATCATTTTTCAAAAATAAATTATGTTCAAGCTTGTTGCTCATCTTAATTATCTAAATCTTTTATAAAAGGCATGGGAAACTGAAGGCTAAAGGAGAGCATAAAGCGGCCAAGCATTGCTAAAGAGTGTTGGTTTAATTTCCGGCTTATATTTGGGTTCATATAAAGAAGATCTTGCATCACTTTACTGGAGAGGACGAAAGAAGGATAGGTCTGAGAGCAGTAGCTTGGAGGTCTAACAAATCTGCAGCTGTCATCACATTAGTCTGAGCATCCTGTCGGTCACACCACATAAACTCTAAAAGTCCATTTTTAATTAGTTTTAACACAGCACTATGTTGTATGGCCCTAAAGGTTAAGTTGCTGTACATGTGATGGAGGAAAAGTCAAGTCTCTCCTTATCAGCTCAGGTACAAGTTGAGAAAAACATGTCTCAAACAAATGTAAGCATACAGCAGGATTTTTTTACTTGATCTATAGACATTAGTATATATTTTGTATTCACAGAGAACACTTAAAAACAAGAATTGGTGTAAAGAAAACATTTACTAACCCAACAAACTTTGTATTCCCAAAAGACTGCTGCTGGTTCCTCCACGGTCTGGCTGTGTCCTCCTAACTCGACAGTCTCGTGATCTGTGTTATGTAACGATGAATAGAAATGGCATAAAACATATTTAAGCACTGAGAAAATTCCAGAGCAGTCTTTTATATTTAGCTGCAATATATTTTGCTTTTACTGTATCAAAGTTATAGGGACGTTGAGGCAAGTTGAGCCAAAAGACCATTTGTTTCCTAAAGTCATCTTTTTTTCCTTATATCATTGATCCATTCTTAGCATTTCCAATGATGTTAAACACCTGAAATAAAAGTATTCGGTTTTACTTGTGTATCACATTCACTTGCTTACAGGACAGCACAAGTAAAAATGGCTCAACTTACGTTACTCTCCCATACTAAATAAGGTGTTCAAATTGCGTCAGTCTAAAGCTGTATTCTGCACATCTACTGGCAAACACAGTATGCTCTATTTGCTATCAGCATGACTAGACTGTAAATTTGGATATGGTAATTACACTAATTTTCTCCATGCTGAACCAAACAGCTAACACTGCTAAAGCAGGAAAAAAGATGCAATGTCAAAAATGTATTGAATTAAATAAAAAGCATTTAGAGAATCAGCTTCATAATGTTTTTAGGATTGTTTATGTTGATTTATATTCAGACGTTTTGAAAATGTCTTTGACTGGATGAAAAAACTCGCTATTTACAGTACATTTGCAGTCTAAAAATGTCCAACTCCCATAAGTATAATTTCTATTATATACTGGTCTTGCTTTTCTAGTTTTGGCTAGTTTAGTTCCCAACTTATGTATTTTGGTCATAACTTTTTCGTCCCTTAAATCCGATAATGTGTTCACTGATGGATTAAATGTCTCTGTCATCCATATATGTTCCATATATATTCATACATATAACATACACACACAAAAAATGTTGGAAACAAAATATAAAGATGTAAAATAATTTAAAAAAGATATATATATATTAAATGGTAAACTCTTGTAAAGTGTTAGGGCGCAGAATGGATAGGCTTAGATTAAAAAATGATATACACTGCTATGATGTTGCTAACATTTAGTCCATCAGTGTTGCCTTACCCATTTTAAAGGAAATCTTTGTAAAAGTTCCAGATGGTCTGGGAACAGTAAAACACCATAGAGGACCTGCAGCCAATCACGTGACACCTGTGACTCCTCCTAAGTGGATGCTAAACCAAACCTCACCTACATAGAACACGACCATCAGCTTTTGTAGTTTTTCTTGATATAAGCATGATAATCTCATGCAAAGCATATATAGGTGTACCGACTGACAAGGAAGACAAAACAGAATCTCATTTTATTTCTTCCCTTAAGACCCAGAAAGCCGAGCGAGATGGATGGCTACCATGAAGAGACCGAGCTAGCAACCAACCACAACTAGCAGAATTTGCAGCAAACACTTCCTAAACGATTAGTTGTTATGCTCAAATTATTGTTGTAGAGACTTTAATTTCAAGGGGAGAGTTTCATCTTTGAACAGCCATTCAGGGTTTTCTCCAGCGTATTATAAGCCTAGAGGGTGGCCAGACTTCAGACTTTACTTTGTTTGAGAGCAATATAAAACAGTGAGTAAGGTTCTAGCCCGGGAGAAACCCTCTCGGTCTGAATGGCTAAAACTAGTTGTTACAGCCTGATGTACATTCTGAAGCACTCTGCTCTGCTCAGTATACAAAAAATAGTTGTTGATATCTAAACTTTCATAAGCATTTAATGTTTTTCCTGAAAGTAAGATTGTTGATTCAGCTAATAATCATAGATGTACTGGTAGGTGAAGTTGGGGATGTTGGACAGATGGCAGCCTGGAATCTGTGAAAACAAGTTAGCAGGCAAATCATAGGGACCGTGCAACAAGAGAACTTTTTGCAGTGTAGCTGTGTTTTAACTCCCCATTTAAATGTTCAACATATTTAGACAATGTTAAGTTTCCAGATCCTCCACTCATTTTGTATTACATCCCTGGAGTAAACATCGTTCTGCACTATTACAGTGCGTGCAGGTGGTTTTATGCCGTCCAGCATTAGGGCGTAAACAGACAACTGTCATGCGACTGCACATCCTTTACAATGCCTAAATGGACAATCTACATATGTGTGCTTGAAAGAAATACATAAAAGAATAAACAGAGACTAGATATGTATGCATTGTACTGTTTGATTAGGTTTGAATGTACTCTACATAACAAAGGTTTAGTATGTCTGAAATGTGTTGAGCACATGTGTACAAAGCGGGGAAGATGCAAGTAAGGCCAAATGTCAAGTTTAACCTTTAATGTGAATCAAGGATTTGGAAAGATTTCAAGACTGCGGTTTAGATGAATATAGATATTAATGTGTTGTTTTGTTTCCCTAAATATTTTGGTTTCTAATTCTTATGTCTTTGATGCTTAATGCATCTATTGCAATGATGTTAAGCATTTCACCTCTGATCTCTAGTCTCTTACAAACACGTAGATCAGTCTGGGTTTGGCAGTTGCCAGGAGTACAGCACCTCCCTGACACCATTGTGTCAAAAGTACATTTTTGGTTTAGAGAGCATGGGTGATTAACTTTCAGTAGTTGGGCTCAGGCCCCGTAGTTCCAGGAAAATGAACTGCTAATGCTTCAGCATACCAATACATATTATAGAATTTCATGCTTCAGATTTTGCAGAAACAGTCTGGAAATGGTTACTTCCTGTTCAAACATGACTCTGTTCCAGTGGGTATAGTAATGTCCATAAAGAATGAGCAAGTTTGGTATGGAAGAACTTGACTGGCCTGTACAGAATCCTGACCTCAGCCTGATGGGATGCATTTGGAAGGAATTAGAGCGGAGACTTAATATCAGTCTGTATACTATGGGAAGACACAAGGGCTGTACTGGATGGCCAGAGAGATAAAAATGAGCTGATAAAGAACTCTGAATCCCAGAATGCACAGCATTAACCCATTCTCATGGACAACTCCCAGAAAGGAGGACTTCCAAAAAGCTGTTGTCTCTGTGATCACATAGATCTACATATCAATGCAAAGGACATCATTTCTTTTCATTTGTCTCTCCAGATGCTGCATTGGGGGCATTCACATCAAGGTCTTATTCATGCTGAGTAAAAGACTGCCTCTTCAAAGACAAAAACACAGACTTCTGTTTTTGCTTCTAATGTGATAAAAGTAGAACCAGATACTGGCTGTCTAACCCCCTGCAGAAAAAATCAGATACTAGATTTCAAATCTAGAGAAGGATTATGGCATAACTTGTTATGGTTGTTATGGTTGCAGTGGTTATGTATCATAACATGAAAAAATAATCTGAAAAATGTTGCTAAAGCACCAAACACGGTATACAGTATAGAGTATTTCTTCTAGTACTGGTAATGCGTTTTACATTTTTAATATTGTGAAAAACCACTTGTAGATCAAAATTCAATACAAAATTAGATAACTTTACTTCACCTTTGTTCAGCCTGCAGTATTTATACCTTACAAATTTAAAACCTGACCACTGCTTAAATATGACTTTTGTGTACAAAAACTAAATGGCCACAAAAACAGTTGAGAAAACATGACATTAGAGTTTGGATTTTTTGAAATTCCTAGAAATAAGGAGTAAATAGATATGTAAGAACTTTGAGAAGATTTTCCTTAAAGCTATGCCCCAAACAAACAAACAAACAAACAAAATGGCCTGAGAGGCACTTCAATGCAAAAGTGATAGGTCGTGCAACATCTGTTGATTGACTATAACGGGATTTTACTAAATCTGATTTGAATTAAATTGACAGGCTCTTACAGAGATTTTCATTAAACCCAGTTTGCATTTATCACTAATAGTCAGTATAAAGAATCAAACAAAAATCAGCATCAGTGTCTTTTTCTGGATGATCTGTACGTACACATATCCTCTATCAGAGCTTGTATGTTAATGCAACTGATGCCTTCTACTTAGGTCCTTATTCCAAGCACCATGGACATTTATGAGACACTATGTTACCTTTAGCTCAGCCAAATGTTTGCAGAATTAGATCACATGCAATATGCTGTTTGAATGCATGGAGCCAGACTGCACATCTGAATTTCATTATCATAAAGCAGCACTATTTCCATGAATGTAACTGAGATGTATAGACACAGACTGGTGGATTATTAAACTAAAGTTTTAACAAAAACAAAGGCGGCGGTGTGCATGATGACTGCTTGTGAGGCCCAGCAACATTTTACACAAAACAAGAAATAGCAATTTCTCAATTTAAACGTGTTTGTGTCAGTCCAGCCATTGGTTACTCAGATATGCTGTTATTCACAAAAAGGTGTTTAATCTTGATTATACAAGCATCTTATATTTGAAATGCCATTGATGCTGTCATTAAGGTGTCGGTAATGATTTAGAAAGGGAAATGTAGCTGTCCGAATGTTCAGCCACTGTGGTTAATAGCAGCAGATGGTTCTGCTTAAGGATAGTTTCAGCACAGTTTATTTTTCAAGTGTTCGCATGTTTGATAATATTTCATTTTGTTTAGTGCCCTTTATGCACATGACCAGATCCCAAAACTAGCATTGAGGGATTTTCTTCCATACAGACATGATGTTATCGATATTGTGGAAAAATATCAGAACAGATTCAGGAAAACTGCAGCCATATGACAGTCATTACCTGTTGACCCTTCAAATGAACTAGAAAGACTCTGAAGCATGTTGTTATTTTTTTGTTTATGGGGCTGATAGATATCTGTCAAATTCCAGCAATGATTTTAAACATATAAAGCAAACTTTATGTCATAACACTGGTTTCTTCATGAAAGGTTCTGACTTTGTTGGGAGTCAAGCTTGAGCTGAGAAAGTGAAAACAATGTTGGATGACTGAATTGTTTGGACCTGTTCTAGTCTGTGCTTACATTTTACCTCATTCTTACCACAGGATAAATGATAAAATGTGATGTGGATGACACGTCCAAGAACCGATTTCTTGAGAAGCAGCTTGCAACTGTAAACGCAGAGATTACAGTTGGCACACACCAGTGGCAGTGGGTAAACCTTTTTCGCTGCTATTATTTTCTGCCCAGATGAATTCAATTTATTTTTGTTAATTTTACAGAGCTGAATTGTTTTCAAGGCCTAAATTTGCGGCTGCTTTTTTTCTCTTTTAACTAATGTTTTCTTTTACATTTTGAACAACAATTATATGTTGGAGCGTCCTGGGAATCGTACAACTTTGATTGTGATTTTTAGCATGTGTGATATTGCTTCACAATTTGGGGCTGCATTGTAAATCAACATGCCTAATACTTGGAAAAGGTTGTGGAAGTGGGATTCAGCCTCTTTATGGCAACAGCGTGGATCACTGCGGATCAGTGCAGGCTTTTTTTTAAAGTGAAGGTTTAAAAACCCCTGTGAAAGTGGTTACGGCATTGCTTGGTCTTCACAGAGTTTTCTTATTCTCAAGGCTAAAAGAATTTACTCTCACAAAGCCAACATTTGTGTTATCAAAAGTCTTTCAGATCACAGCTGTTCTGGGGCAAAGTCCCTGTAGTGACTTCAAGCTGTATTGTGACTATGCACTAAGGTTCAGCATCTTAAAAACAATTTGAAATCCCTAAACTAGTCAATCACCCTCACTTAAATCATAACATATCATTTTAACAGTCCTCAAAAAAGCTGCAAGTCTGTGTTTGGTGTAAAAGTGTGTTCACAGCATGTAATACTATCTGTCTATAATCCTACCAAGCATTTCCCACAACTGCTCTCCTAAGCAATAAGTAATGTTCTGGTTTGTCAACACATAACATTATTTAGCGATGCTGATCCTGGAACCTACTTGTGCATGTTCTGGCCAGGCCAGCTTACATGTCGCCAGTAAGAATCTGAGAAGCCAGACATATGCAGTCATTTGGTGCATTCTGTGCCAACATGACATTGGTGTTAAGAACAATCGATGCAGTCTTTTGGGATTTGATGTTGCCCAGATGTTGATAGCTTTAGGAGTAAATAAGGACTCCGTATTCAGTGGAAAACTGGCTTAACTTTGTCTTGTTTAGGTCATATGACTTTTTTTGTGCAAATCTGTAATAATTTTATCACAAACTTTCCCTAGGAAAACACACATACTAGCCAGAGGAAGAAACAGAGTGAGCAAGAGACCAGATTTAAAAAGGAAAACACAGAAATACTTCTAAAAATTTGGATTTATTTTTAAGAATAAATATCTTAAAAAGTGTTGGATGCATCGATTTACAGCCCCCTTTACTCTGATACCCAAACCAGTGGCTTCAGAGTCACTTAATCAGAAAATAGAGTGCTTTATAACTCCAACCACTTTGTGACTGTTCCAGAGTTTTGTTGTATGAGGTTAGCGAACCAAAAAACATCGTAGTGACTAAGGGAGAAGGAGGACAGAGCAGAGCAGAGAGAAAGTTGAGAAGTTAAAAGTGTGCTTTTGAAAAGGACCTCTTGAATGTTGACATTGTGTAAGAAGTTCTTCTCTAATAGTGAATATACAAAGGCGTGTCACTGCATGTGCACATGTATTGTGGCAAGAGACAATATAACATCAGTTAATATTTTTTCCTTCATTAACTCCTTCCATCTAGAGAAGGTTTGCCAGATGTTTATCCTTGTGTTCTTATGTCTCTGGTTATGTTGTCTTGTACATTTTTTTTCCGCGTTCTTTGGGATGGTGAAACCGCTTCTATTGCTGCTGAGTATGCATGGTCCTTCATTGTGTTGCAGGAGTGCATCTTTCATTTGCTGGGTTAGCATCTCAAAATTATCTTCACCTCTCAATCACACTAAACTGGTTAAAAAGGGGGAACACATTGTTATTCTGCTCCTTAGTACCATTTTATCAATCACTGGCATCTGTACTTTCAAGATAGCAGACCGTTAAGACACTTCGCAAAGGGGTGACTAGCCTTACTTATAAAGTAATATAAAATTCTTCTCTTATGAAAATGTATCTGATTATTAGTGGAGGTAATAATACACCAATAATAACACATATGTAAATGCAGTTATCAAGTTCAGAAAGTAGAAAAGAAAAATTGATTCACATTGTGCCTTTAAGTAGGATTTTGAATATAAGACCTCATACCTGAAGTCATTTTTAAATTCTATTTGGCATATTTTAATAAATCTCTCATGTTGGCATTTAGTGTCATCTTCTAAATCTAAATATTTAGCTGTAGGCAGTAAATTATTATATTCTAAATAAACAAAGGCTTGAAAACATCGGTCTGTACATAATAAATATGTTTGACGTGTTTCATTTAGTAAATTGAGATTATTGTACTGAATTAGCTTGATTCATTATTACAACATTTATCTGAGTGGCCAATGACCTATTAAATGAACACTGTTTTGCAGGGATAATTCACATTCAACCTGCTTCAGCCCAAACTATTTTGCATACAATGAGCCAACAAATATATTTGCAATGATACTAGAGAACATTTCTTAAAGTGAAAGAAATACATAAAACATTATTATGATAATTTCCTTCACTTTCCAATCATGCCCTACTTTCTTTTGGTCTTTCCCATATGATTTCACTGAAATATTTTCAAGTATGTAGTCGAAATGTGACAAAGTACTTTGCAGGGCACTTAACTATTATGCATGAGATTGGTAAACATGCGACAAACATGGATGCCTAGTTCATCTTCTGCATTTAATATATTCAATAAACCGAGCACTGACAACATGATTCTTCCTAGAAATCACCAAAGACACATTCTAAGACAAATCGCTGATGTCAAATCTCACATAAAACATCTCTATATTTGAAGTACCAATCATCTTGTAACTCCAATTCTACAAAAACATTTACTTTTATTTAAAAAAACATCGCAGTATCACCCTTGAAAACTGTAAACTGTTCAGACATTATTTAGATATATTGCTAACTAAAATGCTGACAGAGAAAGTAAATATTTTCATTAGAATTTGTTTTCCGGTATGATTTTATAGGAATCTAATAAACATATGTGCCTGCAGTCAAAGCAAAGGGAAATTATAGTCAGTTTTAATATTTAGATGAATTTCTGCTTCATATTTTCTGGATTACACACACAAAGCTCAGTTTGCATGAACCTCACCTGTCAACTTTTTTTTCAGTGATTCTTTAGCTTTTTTTTTCTTTACACAATGCCAAAGATTTATTCAGATAATTATTTCCTCTTAAAGAGATCATTTTTGAGGCACAGCAGTTGTAATACCTCTGTCATGTTTCTGACAGTTTTGGCATCAATAAGCTAATGTGGATGTGTTAAAGTGAAATACATATTAATTGATTTGGCCAGGGTTAACCTATCCTTTAGCCTCTGCGGTAACACAGCTGAATCAACAGTCAGAGGCCTCTGCAGATTGCTTGTTGGATCATCAATCTCTGTTGCAGAATAAAAAGAAAAAAAAAACATCTGCACCAAACATGTATGCATCAAAGAGAAACAGAACCCCCCTTATACTGTTGACTATCATGGACATTGTTCTTAGGTCAAGAGAACAAACCAGAAGAACAGGACACATGTGCGTATATTTATGATGGGGACATGACTTGGATGTTTCTTTGAATGTGATCTCACATTTTAGGCCTTCTAGCTCATCACTGACATTGAGGTAATTCCCTGGAAAATACATTATGTTGTTTTTTTTTTAACTGAGCTGTGGTTGACATTAGCTTTTTAAAAGTGCTAGGTGATAGAAATCTCTCTGAATATGTTTTAATGACGTATGTGACAATGATTATACTGTAGTTAGCATTCTTGCACATGATGACTATAGTTTCTTCATTATTCTGCAAGGTTTTTGGAACACATTTGTTAATGATATTGTTGATAAAAAGTATTTCCCTCTCTTGGGTTTGTTTTTTATCATAACTCCAGTATGTTCTCACATCTGTCTGTAAGTATATTAGACTCTAACATCTACATGTGACAAAATCATGGGAATTTTAGAATTGTTTTTTTTATTATTTTTGTGTGTGTCTGTGTGTGTTAACTCTGAATTTATATTTTAATCTGAGTTAATCAAGTAGTCTTTTGGTCTTTGATTTTATAGGAGTTGTTCAGACTTCCTGTTTTGTTTAGAGATCCATGTTTCTTTGAGGTATGTTGGTTTTTTACTGCCCGTTTCCCTTTGGGTTGAGTTCAGGTTTGAAAGTGTTCTTATTTTAGGTTTCCATGTTTGTTTTCCTGGATCACCATGTATTTGCTGCTTATTATCCAGCTTCTTTCTGCCCTCAGACTCCTGTTTCACACAGCTGCTCTGTATCAGTTTCCAACTCCAATGTAAGTATTTCAGTTAGTCAGATTTTTTTATTTAGCTCTCTTTCTCACCTTACCTTTTGACTGTGTTCCAAATGCTATCAGATTTTTTTTATTTTTTTTTTTTTTTGGTTTGGGCTCTTAATCTTAACCTGTTGGACTAGTGGTTGGATTTATTTTAGGCATGTAAAAAGGAACAAATTTGTAAAGATGATCTATAAAAAACAATTTTCTGCAAAAGTCCAAGTAAATCTAATGCCATTTTTAGTTATATTTCTGAATTTCTGGTAACCAGTATTACTCTTACACCTAAATACCCTTGCTTTCTGATCTTTAATAGCTTTTCCCCATTTGTTAATCCACTAACATATTCAGTTATGAAGAAATAGTCAGTGGTCCAGTTACTCCATGTCAGATCCTATGCTGTCCAAATTGATATGATTTTATTCTCTTTCTGGCCTTTAAACTCTTTTAATAAAAGTCTTCTTTTTTCCACACCATAACATGAAAGTTGAATATTTATTTAAAATTGTTTCAGAAGAGAAACTGATATACAATGTAGCTTCACTAGACAATGGGCCTGATCTTGAAACGGTTTTCCTTGTATAAAAGCATACACAAAGCTTGAATCGTGGTTGAGAGTTTTTCTGCTCATAGTTTGCATGTTTTCCATGTGCATGCATGGATTGACCCCTGATATTCCTGCCAAAAACATAACCTTTAGGTGGATTCGTGTCTCTAAATTGCTCTGAAGTTTGTGTTTGTTCTCCTGTTTTGGCATCAGACTAATTGTACCAAAGTGGGGAAATTCTGCTTGACCTTACCTCTCTAGTTGCTAACGGTTAGGTTTAGATCTAGGGGGGTGAATTGAGTTCAGTGTAAAATTAGGGTTAAGGATAGATTTGGTAATGATAAGGCTTTGGGGTATTGTCAGGGTTAGGGCATAGAAAGAGTTCAAATGACTCAAAATCAATGGAACTGAGTGGAGTCAGCACATAGTCCTCACTACATATTAACAAAAACAATTTCACTTCAGCCAAACACACTTCAGTTAAAATAACCTTAACATTTAATAAGTAAAAGATAAGTAAATAATATGTGTTTTACTAGGTTATTTTTTAATAAGTAAAAAATAAGCTAGTAAAACACATATTAATCCGAGTAGCTACTATCTACACATAGAAGAAAAAGCAAATAAAAGGCAATGATATTTTACTCGTCGTCCTCTGCTTTATCTGGGACCGTGTCGCGGGGGCAACAGTCTCAGCAGAGACTCCCAGACTTACCTCCCTCCAGAGACCTCCTCCAGCTCTTCTGGGGAAAGCCTGATTTTAAGTTTAAGTATGGTAGTATTTGTTGTAGTCTTTGCATTAACTGCTTTTGAATCTTTTTGGGGCTCTAATTTACATTAATTTCATGATGTAGTTTACCAGAGAGACCTAAACATATTTTAATCTGCTCGTATGGATTTCATGTCTGGGTTACTTATAACATAACAGCACATATTCAGGGCCCTCAAGTGGCATCTTTACATATGGGGGGCCTTCAAATACCACTTCATTTAGAGCCCCGATTAGGGTCAGAGGCAGAACTACATTATTTTTAGGGTTAGGGAATATTGTAATATTTTTGAATATTACAATATTCAAAGATATGGCACAAAGAAGGAGGCTACTTTAAAGCAGGAAAAAAATTTATAATATTCAAGTTTTTGAGCAAAAGACATTCTAAGTCAAGTATGTGGTGTTTGAACTGGTCCTTTTTATTTCAAGTTTGTTTACAGTTTTGTATATTTGAAATGGTTAATTATTTTATTGACACTGTTTCATTATACCGCGTTCTGTTGGTACCAATTTTATTGTGAGGTCAACCTGTAGAGTGTTCAACATTATTACACACATTCATCATAGATAATATGGCTATTCGTTTTAAATACGTATACATACATGATGTTTAAGCTGTGTCCATAATAAATCTCGCACTGCTAGGATAGTGAGCGTTGCTGTGCGCCACACAAATGCCCTTTTTTTTCTACTTGAACACCTGCCCCCCAACATGTCTGTGCATGTAGGTGACTGTAGGTGTTGGCAGGAGGATTGGCAAGAAGCAGGGACGGGATCCACTGTCCCCACACCGGACCCCCTGAGGCCCTTGTACGCGCCTACAATTCTTCCCCATAAAGGTTATGAATAGGACCAGTGACAGAGGGCAGCCCTGTGAGAGTCCAACATGCACCAGAACAGGTCCGACCTAATGCTGGCAATGTGGACTAAACCGCTGCTCTGCTTGGACCGGATACCCCCTAATAAAGCATAAAGCAGCCTCGAGAACCCTGTAGAGACCTTAGAGCTGGTCGGCTGTTCCAAGACAAAAACCACACCGCTCCCTCTGAAGCTGAGGTTCAACAATCAGCCACACTCTCCTCTCCAGGACCCTGGCATAGGCCTTCCCAGAGAGGTTGAGAAGTACGATCCCTCTATAATTGGAACACACCCTCCAGTCCCTCTTCTTATGCAGGGGAACCAACACCCAGGTCTGTCAATCAGGGGTGCTGTTCCAGATGTTGAAGAGACGTTCTCAGTGGACTCTCACTACTTGCTTAGGCCTGCCAAATCTGTCCGGCCTCTTCCTCTTTCAGCGTATCCAGCTCACCACCAGGTGGT
>JAUZNJ010071373.1:0-25636 GCA_034780135.1 Jordanella pulchra
AAATCTGTTGGGCTCTGTTTGGCACCAAGATAATTATTCTTATTGCTACATCGCCAGACAGGACACTGCAAAAAAAATAATAATAAAAAATAAGAAATGCAAAAATCAGGAAGTTATTTACAATTTTTCGAAAAGAACATTAATGGAAACATGACTTCTCATGAAAGAAAGATATAAGAAATCTCGTGTGCAGCTTTGCTCATGAGCTAGTTAAAAATGACACCTTTTGGCCTCGGTGCAAAATTTAGTGTAGGATCAAAAATCACATGGTACATCGACCTTAACTCAAAATCTCAATAAGCATCACAGCATCAGGCTATCGGGGACGAGAGAGCTGGTCATAGCTTTTGGGAAAGATAAATAAAGCTAAACAGAGGGAAAAGACCTGTTAGAATTAAGAAAGGTTTGAAGTTCAGTCTCCAGGAGGATTGACTCAAAGCATACAGGCAGAGTTTGATTGAATAGCTGTGTATTTGATATTATGAAGTCTAAATTTATGCTATTCTCCCCCCAAAAAATGTTAAATTTCACCAAACATTAGAATTTGCAAGATGGTAATCAACAAGCACTGCCTTAGTATATTTTTTCTGAATTTAAATGAGGAAAACTTTAATGAATATTTACAGCCAAAAGATGTAATATCTAACATGTGCCTAATTCCACAGTATGAATTTTGCCACAAACTACTTTTTTTTCCATGCCATGAAAGATCTGAGCCGTGTTTAAAAGTTGGAATAATTAGGCCTAGGTAACTCAAAACTAATTAAAAAAAGAAAGACATTTAGCTCTTTCGTAAATGAGAAAAATCCATAAAAGAAAAAAAAAAAAAACATGCACAAAAAATTATCCAGCCTGAAGTAAAAAGACAGATCATTCATCATCTGTGTAAGGGAAATGTTGGTAATGAAGGGTTCTTAATGAATTTGGGAAAGAAAACAAGATATATGAGAAGGCAATGCACATGTCATCTAAAAACATGCAGTGTCTCAACAACTAAACCACTGAATGACACCATTTTTATAAACACATCTAAAAGTTTAAATAAAAGAAAAATATTTTAGATCCACTAGTTTATTCACATTGTATGATTTTTGTGGGATACCTGTTTCTGTCAGAGGAGTGAAAGTTGGTGTCTGGTCTTAGACATGTGGTGCTGGCACTCCTTACTCTGTCCAGGGAAGGCTGCAGGTCGCTGCAACGCCACAACATGGCAGCAGAACAAGACAGGCAGAGAAAAAAACATAGATGGAGACATGATCAGTGAGATCTGGGGTGTGATGAGAGAGAAGATTTTTTTTTTTTTTTTTAACCACAGGAAGAAGAGAGAACGGATGCAATTTAGACACCCATAAGAAGAGGAGAAAGGTATTAAAAACGGGGAGCGTTCAAACTCTATGGTAACATGAAATGGCTCAAATGCTACATTTATGATAGGTAGTTATCGCTAGCAAGCAATTAGCAGGAGATCACTTGAGATTTAATTATTTAATCAAAAGATTGAATTAAATGTAGGGAACGACCCAATTCAGAATTAAAGGTACCAACTGGTGGGACTCTTAATTTTTCAAACCTTTTAAGCCCATAAATGGAGTTCATAGAAAACAAAAGACTTGGCTTAAGATTTTGGTAAGATTTATCTTCCCTTGTTTATGTCTCTATCTTTTCAATATAGGTCTCTTGTTTCATGTGTCCTCAAACACTAATACTTCCTCTTCAGCTATTGATTTATCTTTTGTTAAATGTGGATTTAGTTGTGCATGTCACTAGTTGTTCACCTCCATCCACTCTGTGTATTTGCTGCATCTGGTCGGATTACGACGTGATTTGTGTATTTAAATAAGTTTTTTTTTGTCGTTGTGTGCGAGTGTGTGTGTGTGTGTGTGTGGGTGGGTGTGTGAGTGGGGGGGATTAACTAAATATTAATTCAACACTTTCTTGTTGCTACCACTTTTATGAAGCTGTTGATCTAAGACTTTGGTTTGAGCTCATGAAAAACACAAATCGTCTATTCTCTCAAATATTGTTCACTAATAATCCAAATCGGTGTTTTCATTCTTTTTGGTTATGGAATCCCCATTCAAAGCTTCATCACTGACCATGGCTTGTTATTTCATTTCAGTTCAAAAATCTTAAACCCAAAAGAAAAGTTGTTGCCAGATTCTAGAAAGTATAAGGAAAAGCCTTCTAGAGCAGTTTTATTTTGCCTTAATTAGAGCTTATAAATGCTTGTAAGTCAAAGGTTAACTGTATCTATATAAGATTAGCTGGAATATAGTAATTGATGTGCACCCTTGAAAAAAACATTTTAATAATGCTGTGTAGACACTTTTTTACTTTTTTTATTGAAGATTGCAAGAGATTTTAAGTTCAAAACTTGTTTAAAGGGACAATGTGCAAGGTTTACCTCCATCTAGTGGTAGACTAAATCAATAACATATGACTGACTGGTGCCTAAAGGGTGAGTGACCTACTACAGAAACGGAATAACATTCTACTCTTTTTGAATGGAGGGGAAACATCAACCTCCATCACCCTTGTCAAATAAATTCAACAATTATCTGAAAACACGACTGAACGAGGCCTACATTCCTTAGTTGGTATGACTTCTGTAAAGAATAACAGCAGCCGCTAACTGTTGCAACGGAGCGCATCCAGTCTAAGCTAGCAAACAAACTAGCCATCTGCTAGGGGACAAACTAGTTGGTGGACTACACACCCCTGTTTCTGAGGCCAAATTAAATGTTACTCTTTTAATAAATTACCTTAGCTTTTCAGCAGAAAGCCTGAAATCTCCATGTCTCTCTTAAAGGCCTGCTCCATCATAAGTTGTCTCCAATGGGTAAAAGCTGCACTGATGTAGACTCTTGTTTCATTCCCTTTATTCCTTTTTTCGTTTTTCAATTAGATCTTAGCCTCTTGCTTCTTACTAGAAAAAAAGTAAGTCATTTATACATTTCCAACAGTCATCAACTCTGCCAGAAAAGCAGTAGTTAGCAACCATCTCTAACTCACCAATGCTAAGAATCCAAACAGACATGGCTAAACAAAGAACCAAGCACAGCAGGTGCTCTATCCAGACAAAAGTCTTTTTTTTACTTCCTTCATCTGAACCCCTGAAGACTTAGCTGATGGATTTTACATTGGCTAACAAAGTAGGCTTCTCCACACACCTTCATTTGAAGAGTGGGTCAATACCAGCTGTTTGTTACAAAGCTTTTGGATGGCTCTCCATTGCAACAGAAAGTGTAAATGATCTACTGACATTTATGCTTTTTTAAAAACTCCTTCACTGACAACATATTTCCAGATACAGGAAAAAGCATAAGGCTGACATGTTGGATCTCTAAACAAAAATGGCGACCCAACAGCCCACTGAGTGCACCGCCCTCTATGTACTTATAAACTCCCAATTCCAATCCGTGAGAAAGCTTTTATTTCTGATGTAATGTTATTAGACCTTTCCAGAATATGTATTACTATAGAAATACACAATTGTTGCTAATAAAAAGTCAAATTTATTACACACTGTCCCTTTAAAGTTTTACAGGTCCTGATTGGCTGTCAGGTAAGAAGATGTAAAGCCATGTTTCTGACTGGTGATAGAATGCAATGTGTGGAATTAGCTCTGTTCTTACCTAACCGTGACCTCATCTGTGAACCTGAGCACACGGTGTGTGAGGATGCTACGAGGCAAGGTGCCGCCCCTCTCCTGCCTGGTATATGGCTTACTCTTTAGGCATGCAGGGAGGGTGGAGCTGTGTGCCAAACACCAGCATGCAAAGAAAGGCAAAGGAAATCCAAATGACACATGCAAGTGAGAAAATGAAGCAGCAACTTAATGAAGTTGGGGTTAGGAAATGAAAGTCCTTATCACAACATAAAACATACAGCACACTGACTTACTGATTCTTTTTTTAACATTTTGGTGTTGGTTTTGTTTGTCACTCCAACATGCATTAGACCATTAAAACTATTTAGTGTTGGCTAAAGGTTTTTTTATTTAATGAGTAAAAGTAAATGACAACTGCACTGACAGATTCTATCTAGAATATGGAGAAGAAATGGAGAAGTGTTTAACCTTGAAGGCCTCAAACTATTTTTTTAAGCGCAGAAAGTCACAAACATCACAGAACATCATCTTAAGGAGGGACCAGCTCTCCCGGATCGCTTTGCCGACTGGTGATGGATGGTTAATTAACACCTTTGGTTCATTTCAAGATTTGTTCACATTACAGACCAAGCTGCAACATACCCCCACACCTAATATCAGCTCACAACATTCTCTCCTTTTCATGCTGCATCTTCATGTTCCTCAAGCACACAAATACCTCTGTAAAAAAGTACACATCATCCTCTTCTTCATACTACAAAAAATTATTGATTGTTTTGTGACCCCAAAAAGACTGGAGGGCCTTTTTTTCAATTAAGGTCAGTGTTAATGATTTTACAACAAGATATTGCATTTTTGAACTCTCCAAAACTGCATGTTTTGGAGAGTTCAAAGGAGAAAACTCCCTCTAACAAAAAAAGGACACAGCAGCAAATGCAACCCTGAATGAAAAAAAACCTCACTGTTAGAGTAGCCTCGACAAATCATTATAATTAAGTTGTGGTAGCATTGAAAATAATGTTGGAAAACTCTTCAGTGCAGCTGAACTGAAGCAATTCATTGTCTCTTGATGTTTATTACAGTGATATAAACAACTACTTGCCTGTTGATGTAGAACAAGTATTGTAAGAGTTTTATAGTGATAGAGCAACTGATCTGATTAGGTTTTACTCTTGTAGCTACATAATTGTGCAAGTGATGTAAATATGGAAGCTCACATTGCCTTCCGATTCACCAGCCAATGCTGGTGGGAGTTTTGGTAAACATCACATACAATAAATCACTAAATCAATGCATATGATGAACTGCATCCTGTAAAGAGCATTAGTTTCTTTATGTAAGGCCATGGAGATGGTTCATCTTGTGAATTTAGGCCCAACACATATTTAGGGAGATTACGCTCCTTATGTAATGTAATCTAAAGATATGACGGCACGCTACAGTTAATCTGTAAAATGTATGGGAGCACCATTTATAAGATCAGAGCAGGGTGTTTAATTCTGCTTAATTAAGGTTGTGCAAAAAATATGAAAATGAAAAAAAATGAAACTGTTAAAAGTATGAAAACTGATCCCACAACCAATTTCTCTTAGATTATAAAGGCTACAACCATTCTAACAAAGCTGTACGACACTCTACTTGTAGCAATATATATATATATATATATATTACTCTTTCAATATTAATACAAATTCACTCTAATTGTTCAGTGAAAATAAGTTGATGTTTAAGCTTTACTTTATTTGTTTCCCCAAACATTGAGGAATGAATATGTGGAAATTAAAAATGTTCTCTTTTTGTTCCATTAATTGAAAAAAAAAAAAATCAGCTGATTATTAAAATAATTAGTTACAGCCATCTGTTTAGCAGGAATTCACACAATAATGCTCAGATTAACTGGTATTGTTTATAAATCCATAAATAATAAATTAATTATGTTTAAGGTAGGGTGTGATTAGATAGCGCATACGCTAAGTTCTACAGTAGTCTATCACTTCTAACATGCATATCGAACATTTTTATTTGAGTTGTTTAAAACTTTGGCAAACAGAGAGAAAGACGTTAGAAGAAACATTTCATCATATAGTAGGGGTAAAATAATGACATTGATTATAATACACTGCTCTGGTGTTAAAAATTTACTCCCATGTATTTTTACCCCCTCTTTATACTTTAAAGAAAATATGCTTCAACTTTAGGATAAGATATGCCTTTCCGGTTCCTGAGGGCCGGATAAATTGCCAGGATCGTCTGAATTCAGCCTAAAGTTATTCAGTTTAACAAATCTACTCCATTCATTTACAGGTTTTCTTACAAAACCACAACATCTTCACTAAATAATGGTTTTCAATAAATCAATATATTCTCTGATATTCCTGCATGTTTTTAAAAATAACAGACATTCTTTGTCTTTCAAGATGACATTTTTTGACATCATTACAAACACCTTCAGCACTGGTGTTTACTGAACTTTGTCAAATGGTGTAAAAGCTGTGAAATGTTAAGAATGGAAATAATAAATAGGAAGGCTACCAACATTTGACATCAGTGGTATCTGAACACCACAAAGTACATTTAACAAACACAAATACCATTTCCTACTTTAGCAGTTTTGCAATTTTATATTTAATGCTCGTGGAACGCTTTAAACTTTGCATCCATAAAGTGGGACTCACTGGTTAGATCATTTAAAGAGACTTTCTATGATCACTTAAAAGATTTGAGCAGTAAATATGATCTGAGGTCACTCAGTTTACGCTTCTATTCAATTCCTATAGGTCAAAAGGCCAAAATTTGAATCAGAGAAAAATGGGTTTCATATAAAATATTCTCAAAATACACATACGATATTTTAAGTATTCTCACAAATTAAAATATATACGTCTTGAGAAATGGTATCATAAAGATAGCTTGAGATGGTTTGTGTATCACATCATAACTAAAAAGGGAAGAGCTGAAAGGGCAACACATAAGAGGAAACTTGATGGGGTGAATAGACTTGGGGCAACTTTGGCAACATCTTAACCACAACATACACACACCAAACACAATGGAAGGCTTATTATGCTACCATGAAATGATCCAACAATCCCACGAATGAATATTCAAAAAACAAGACCATCACAGAGTAAAGAAGGAAAGACAAAACTGCCTCCCGAGTGTGAAATGCTTACCTGTAAATGTCTTTATGGATACCATTAACTAAAAGGGGCATTTTGGGGGGGAGGGTGCTGTATCTACCTATGCTCCTGGTTGAACGAGTAGGAATCATGCACATTGAAAGCAAGGCAAGAAGAAAGCGGAAAATAGAGAAAACATCTCAGACATAATGCTAGGAAATGAGAACGAAAGCTTTGTCCCCTTTGAGGTCAGGGATAGGGTAGGCATCTTATCCACATATGTAAATATGTGCATATAGATTATAAATAGATTGATGTGTTTTTGTTCATTTTCATTAGACAGTAGAGGAAACATGAAAAGATCTTAAACACACATTTTAAGGTGTGCTGCATCCTCCCAATACAAATGTGAAATATTTAGATTTTTATGTGGGTTTTGAAAAAATCTGAAAAATGTAACATATTTCTTGTGCACCAAGACGTTTTGTTAAGATGGAGTGTTAAGATATGATGGCAACCACTAAAACACAGCTGAATGGGGGTTATACCTGTTGGTGTGCAGGCACTCAGCACTCCCGCCTCGAACTGATCTGTGCATCTCCAGGACCTCGCTGCCATGACGATGGGTAAACGAATGAAAAACAACCCAGGGAAGCACAAAACAAACAGGATGGCAACATAGATGAGTAAAGTGGATTTACGAATGACAAACAGCAGCAAAAATAATTTTACATATAACAGTCATGTCTATAACAAACACAGTTAGTAGTATTAGTGGAATTAGTTCGATGAAATCAGATGCACTCGAAATCAATTAAGAAAATTAACTTCAGATGTTGTAATCAAAGTCACGGATAAGTTACTGTTTAACACAACATACCCTGAAGTATCAAAACATGTTAAGATTCGGTTACCTGTCCTCTGAATACTCATAATCTGAGTCGCCGGAGCGCTGGTGCTCCAGGGTGGACTCGTGGTAATGGGAAGGGGAATGTGAGTGGTGGCGGTTATGGTGAATCTCATCCAAACTCCTAAACAAAAATAAACACATTTATTCTTACATTTATGTTAATTGTTATAATTGAAATATAAAAGTTTTTTTTTTCCATTACCTCTCATATACTACAGATTGAGACAGAAAATAAATAAGTACTGCAAATAAAAAAGCATGTAGAAAAATCTTTTTCTGGATTTCTGTTAACTAAACAGGGATCCAGAGAACAAGCCTTGAGAGAACATCATACGGTGGCTAGAAATTAAAATTTCCACATTTAGTCAAATAATTAGACACAAACATTTTTTACCGTGTTTTATGAAAGGAACACATAAAGACAGCAAAAAAGAACATACCATTTTCCTTTAAACTCTTCAAACACTTATTTCAAATCTTTGCTGCTAGTAGTACCCAGGTTTGTGTTTTCCAATTCTTTGTCCACTTTACAAGATAAACCGCTTAGGTCCAAGCATAACAGTACCGATATGAGCCTTATTTTACAGCTTAAACATTAGGTAAAAAAACACCTTTTGTTTTTCTAAATTCTTACACTTAAAAGCTACACTTGATTTATTCAGATATGTTATTTCAGGCAGAAATGGCTCCTAAAACCCTTTGGGCTTAAGGGATTCAAAAAAAAATATGTACAAAAATAGATCCCTACCCCTGAGTTGGAAAATAAATTGTTTGTTTAAATTATAACATCATAAATAATGCTGAACAGTTACAAATACAATAAAGGCCCAGAGACAGAAATCTAAAACCGCAAAAGGCTGGAGAAGAAAGCCAACACAAGAAAAGAGGTTTAAATGGAGTTATGTGGCTTTGCTCAAACGCTCGGCATATATGCAGAGGTAAAAGTAACGCAAGGTACTGCTGAGCAAGCTTACCTTTGCATGGGCACATGTGGGGGCCGAGACCGAGCCCTGCATGAGTCCTCTCTGTGAGGAGACACTGAGCGGGAGCGGTGCTGGATGGGGCGCTGCTGCTCAGGGACAGCCAATGTACTGCCTCTATCTCTCTCACGGGAGTTACGCTCTCCACCTACACACAAACACACACACACACCACGGTGCAGGCACACAGCGAGAGAGAATAATTCAGGCATGTTTTGGCATTAATATGGATGAAAACTCTAATTCTATATGAAGAACAAAAAAAGTTAAACAACTTAAACCAAAGATTTTCATCTTATTTGGAAATGGGCATCAGTTCAGAAAGTTTTTTTCTACTCAATGCAACTACTACTACAGATGGAAATCTCTAGCTGAATGTAAAACATCACATCAGGATGTTTTACAAGCCTGACTGTTTTTGCAGTGGCTGTTAGACCAGAGATAAAAAAAATAATAATCTTGCTCTTTTAATTGGCCAAGTCATTAAATTAAGGAAAATGAGAAACATTCCAGTTAAAATAGCATGTTGCAGCTTTATTTATACACATATTTGTGGATAAAATGAACATGGATTTTCCTGTCATTCTGATTTATAGTATTCTAGAAGACGTTTCACCTCTCATCCAAGAGGCTTCTCCAGTTCAAACTGATGGTGGGAAACACTGAGATTAATGGTCCTCCCCATCATCAGCTAGAACTGAAGAGGCCCCTTGGATGAGAGGTGAAACGTCTTTTAGAAAATTTCACGTCCACTTCCCGAAACGGAACTTTTTAAGTTTGACCACGACCTGGATGACTGAGAACCTTCACATATATATTTATAGTATATTAAAAAAAAATCATTTTTGCTTTCTCACAAACGTTTTCAGAAAAAAGGTAGCTTTATTTATTTTGGTTTGCTAATCAGACTTCGAGGAAGATGAAGGGTTGTTAAATTTAGTGGATACCTTTTTACTTATTTATTTTTATAAATAGATTTCTGCTTTATTTATTTAATCTGGTAAATATCGTCAGCCATTAAACCTCCTGCTGTAATCCTACCATCCAGTTCCCCGTTAATGTTTTCCATCTTGAATCAGCATTCCTTGAATCATGCAGAAATCAGTCTTCATAGTCCTTATGCTCCCTGGCTTTTGCATTTTCATGATGACTTCAGCTATATTCTGGCATCTGGTTTTTACTGTGTTTTATATTTGCTTTCCTCTAAATGAAGTTGTGTATATCTGGCATCTAAAAGGTAACAAAAAAACTGAACATGTAGAATTAAATGATCAGCTGCTCATTATACTGGTAAGAACTAAAGCCACTGTAGAAACAGGCAAACAGCAAAGATGTTAGACTATTTTCAGGAGAAAGAATAAAGTGTAAATATATATATATATATATATATATACACACACACATCAGACTTAGTCCTCATTTGTGCATGATGTCTGCAATGAAGGACTAAAAGCATGCAGGGGATTTAAAGTAAAAGAAAAGGCAATGAAAAAAGAGAGCTCTGCAGTCTAACATGCACTCAGTTCTTTACTAAATCTATGGTCCAGCAGAGGAGGAGAAACTGCAGCCTCTGGAAAGGTCAATGCAAACTACAGAACTAAAGATCACTGTGACATGTGATGCTTTGCTGCAGGATATGGTAAATAATAAAAGTCTCACTACAGAATTTTGCATTTTACTAGCAGGCTGGAAATTGAATTTAAATTATTGCAAGAAGAAGCTTCTCACCAAGTGCTGGACAACTACAGGGTACTACAAGGAAAGACTCGGTAATCATGCCCCCCACCCACCTTTAGTCCCACCTATCAAACCATCATCAAACTCTGTATCAATGATGCGATGAGACCCTGTATACACACACACACACACACACACACACACACACAAACAGGGTGAGACGGGGTAAGGCTGAGAAGTTCTGACACAAAGGAGAAAGCTCAGAAGACGGAAAGGTTAACTGGTTCAGACTCAAGCACATCTCAGGTCCAATGACATGTGGCTTAGAGGACCACTGGCTGCTGAAGGACGTACTCTGTAGCTTCTTGCTCGGACTGTCCCCATGGACGTGTCGGCGTGGAAGATATGGAGAGGGCTGAGGCAGAGGTATGGAGGACACGTCATGAGTCTGGAGTTTATACCAGTGGGGCGTGTCGTCCAATAAGGCCGTCTCAAGCTCTATGAGGATCTGACAGGAACGATGAGGAGAAAATGATGAGAATGTTGGGCAGTCACAGCTGAAAATCAGAAACGATTTACTTTTCCAGAATGGGTTTTGTTTCTTATGTTTTAATGATGGAAGGATTTCAATCCAATGAAACCTTTATTTGACATGTTGGGGTAACAAAACCTGAGAGCATCACTTATTGCTCCAAGAAAAGGACAAAAAAAATGTCTTGACAAAATGTCAAAAAGTAACAATTCACCTTCAAGATTTAAAAGAAACAGAAAATAAGGGAATCTGAATAACTTTAGCATGTACTTCCTGGTCTTTTCAAACGCAAGCATCAACTTACATGAGAGAAACAACCAACAACGTATTTAAATGTAGAGGCTAAATATTTTGTTTATCTATAAAAGTCTAACCTTTTTTTGTGAGTGAAATGTCCAATCAACTGAACACATCTTGATTTACAATCAATGTTTAATCAGAATATTTAGTAATTTAATCTCATTTAATATGAATAGTGCTGACTTTTTACTAAAGAATGTACAACAGAGACTAAAACAATGTGTGTGGTATTTAGATAAACCTATATGGACAGTATTTACCATATGGACATTGTAAGGTGTCACAAACCTCTCCTAGAAATTCACTTTCTTCCTCCTGCACTCGGGGTTGATCCCAGACAGTAATCTCTAGCATGCGCTCTCTAAAGTCCCGCCGATGAACATGGGAATATATGAAAGTTTGGTTCCACTTTGGCTCAGAGCTTTTCTTCACTGTTTTAGTCCGTCGTTTACTCTTGTCACTGAAACGCAGATTAAAAACAAGAAAAAGCAAACAAATTGTTTCAAGTGGATACTACAGGGTGATGGTTATATATGTACATCAAGGCAGTGCGACTAAATATGTTCGACTTGTTTACCTCCTGTCGGGCAGAAAATACATTTTAACATAAGGGTTTCGAGGTCGGCCGTCTGGTCGAGGTGGCAGGTCTATGGCTTGAAGGACGTTGACAATCAACTGGTGACCCACTTTGTCGTACCACAGCTTCACCTACAACATGTGAAGATGTTGAAGTGGTTACCCTTCCCTGGAAACACAAATGAGACTCAACTTTTTCTTCTTTACTTACAGAGAGCTGTCCAGGCAGCACAAGAGGGAGCTCTCGAAGGGTGCCGGGGCTGGTAGGGGACATCACTGATATAGAGGGACGATCCATCTTCTGTGACTCAAAGGAGCTCGAACCCGCTGTGAGATGAAAACGTTCTTAAGAAAAATCGTATTCCTCAAACTACAGAGTAAACAGAATATAGAACTAAAACATTTTCTACAGGAAGTGTAAAGTAGTCTGCCTTTGGGGTCTAACCTCTAACAATAATACCTTTTTTTTACTGTATGAGATTTTCATCAGATTTGAGCTTTAATGCCTATTAGTTACACAGGAAAAAGCCATTCTTAAAGGTGTGTAGAGTCAACAGAAAAATAATGTTTACAACTGGTTTTGGGTTTTTCAAAACACAACTTACAAGAAGATTCTAGTTTTTGTAGCTTACGCTGTGGAAAATCTTGATTTTCACATTAATAATAAAGATATATTCTCAAAACGTAAACATTTTAATACAAATGCAGAAAAATACTGTCATTGCGTCACATCTTTAGAAGTCTTGATATTCTTTTTTTGTTTTACATTTTTGTGAGAAATTTGTACAAAGTCAAGAAGCTATTAGAACAAATATGTGAAAGAAAAAATAAGAAACACTTACTTGATTCTAATGGAGGGTGAGGGGACCCTGGGATTCTTGGGATGTCTCTGCAAAGAGTAACGGGTCAGAATACCTTTAAATTCACATCTACTATATTATTCATTGTTGACATGAATATTTCTAACTGGTCCTGTTTTGCAAAATGATGGACAAAAGCAGCTTGATTGTGAAACATGAAAAGTCCATCCATGGAAACAGGCTTATACAACAGTGGATAAGAGATGAAAAAGACAAACATCTGGAAAAGAGGACTTTTTTTTTCGGTTGGATCATAAGGATTTCAGGGAGGACACAGGATAAAGGGGATCTGCCCATTAAATCTACTTACTGATACGCTCTATAGACTTTTCTCAAAAGGTTTTTGGACACAGTTCGACTGATGGAGCTTTTATACAAGAGGAAAGATATCAAAAGCATCTGTCAGGATAAAACCTAGGCAGTTACTCCTCTCCTATAAAAAGAATAACTGATATATTGATATCTGTAGCCTTACCCTATTGGCCTTGAAACTACGATCTCCACTTGAGGTTCAGCTTTGGATTCAAGAATGATGTTGTACACTTCCTTCTTGGTTGCCCCTGGCAATGACTTCCCGTTCCATTGTAAGACCTCATCACCTGGAAATTTGAAAACGAAGAGATGGTTTTCTCTGAGGTCGATGTTAAATTCATTTCTCATGTGTAGATGTTTACTTCAAAAGACAAATAATTGCGTAATAATCTGTTGCCGCTCTTAAGAACATGGACAATAATATCATGAAGGTGCTTTATTAAGGAGACCAAGGTTAGAGATTTTACAAAAGCTGTTAAGTTATCAAAAGTGTAATTTATTAGTGCATTAGTGGAAATGCTTGTTCAAGCAATATTGCTAAAACAGGGAAAAAAGGTCAACAACAAAATGTATGAAAACAGCTGACTCGTGTAAAATCAATCAATGAGTTAAAGAAACTTAAAAGAAGAAGAATGCTTTATATTAGCATGAAAATATCAGAGATTTTAGAACTCTGACCAATGATATCCAATATCATTCCTTGTCTAATATCAGACAGATATTAATATTGGATCGGGACATCCATACCTACAAATAAATTAATAAGAGATCCAAAACAAGTAACTGGAGGAGATGCAGAGATCCAGAGATCAAGTGAGAAAAGATGTTGACAGAAAAACAATCAGATTTTCACTTTATTCTTTTCTTTCATCAAAGAGTTGCAAAAGGAAAGTCATTGTAAAAAAAGATTGGTAAGAAAGTCCCACTTGCAGTTAAACATAAGCCATTAGGGGAATACAAAAGTTGATGCAAGATGTTTAAATGCGGGAATCTTGTTTCCTTTGCAATTGTAATAAAACAAGCTATCATAAGCTGCAAGGATGTGAATATTTTTTATAACTACTGAATATCTGGGTGTAAAAATTCAATGCTGAACTGTGAGAATCTCTTGAACTGCTAAACTATAGCGTTTAATTTTCCTCTCTTATAACTGATACAGAACACACTTAAAGCAAGACAAATTATTGCTGATTGGCCCAGAAATGTAAAATATTTGGTAAGTTTTCATCAGCAAACAGTATCTTTTTGTTGATATTATTTTGTCTGCTTGCCAAAACTTTTTTTTGTCTGCTTGCAAAAACTTTTACCTGCACTAAACATTAAAACTTTATTCCACTCCTGAGACTGCTTATGTACAAAACATCCTTGGGATTAAATCAAAGCTGATTTTTACCTGCACGTAGATGCCCCACAACATCAGCTAGGCTGCCTTTTTTTACTTTGGTGATGAAGGCTCCAAGTCTTCCAGACTCTGTGATCTTCCCCCCAACAACCTGCACACAAAGGAGAGATGCCTGGTTTAAAAATCCCTTTCATTTTCTCAGTTTTGCTACACAAAGATTATTTTTTTTGTCATGTTTCTGTTTGTTATAAGGCAAATAGTGGTGGTTGAATTAACAGAAGAGAAACATTATTGATGTGTTAGGGTTCAGAAAACAAGTCCTTGTCAAACCAAACAGCAAGGCAAGAAATGTAAATATAATACATGCTTTAAGCTCCAGTATTGATTAATGTGTAAACAATGCCCACTGCTCAACTTCTACATTTTAGTTTGTCAAAAATCATCTCCTTGGTGTATTCAGTATTAGAGACTTTGGTTTCAGACCATATCACTAAACTTTCATCATCTGTAGGCGTCCATCGCTGATTAGTTTCCCCTTGTTAAGGCTAATGATGCACAGTGATTGATTAACAGCTTTCTGAGAACAACTTGTTCCTTGAAGTATCCCAGCTGGACTCAAGTGTTGGACGGCAAACGCAGACCTTAATTATTGGCATAAGATGTCTAGCATATAATTCACTGAGCACTGACTGTGCAGCTCGCTCAAGAGGTTTTACAACAAAGCCTTATTGTCCCATACTTGCTTTTTTTCTCCACCTTTCTTATAAAAGTGAACACAATTAAAGCCTGATATTTCCATGCATACAGATTTCAGATTATTAGGGTTCAACAAAAAAGTTTGGACTTTTTTTTTTTTTTTAAAAAAAGAGAAAGTTAAACAATGTAAAAGGGCAGACATTCTGTAAAGGTAAGGAAAAGGTTTTATATGTGTTTAACAAAAATCATGTTAAAACAGGCATGTCCGAAGTCAATCCTTAAGGACCACTGCCCTACAAGTCTTAGAGGGTTCCCTGCTTCAGTACAGCTGATTTCCATTGATAGTAGATTAAAAGGCTTTTCCTGAAGAGCAATAATCAGAGTCAGCTGTGCTGAAGCCGAGAAAGATTGGCTGTGAACGTCCGCCCTAACCCTTCAATCCCTATATAGAGCGGGGACCATATAGTGGACTTTATAGTGAACTCAGTTAACTTACTGTTCGGACAGATGACCGCTACTTTTCCCTCCCCTTTGGTCATGTAACTCTGGCTCCCTGCAAGAGGCCTGCGCCATCTATTTTCTCTTGCCCCCCCTAAAGAAATCCCATGATGCTTCTCAAGGAAAGCTCTTGCAAAGCATTCTGGGATATATCCGCTCATCTTCTAACAGTGGATGATCTGTGTTAAAACAATGTACAATGTACTGTTGAAACTAATCAATGGAAAATCTTATCTGCAAAAGGTCAAGCTGTTTTATAATCTACAAGTTTCCAATAGGGTTTGAACATCACCTTTAATCTTTAGCTCTCTGCAGAGACTGTCTGTCAGATTTGAATATGAAGAATTTTGTGCTTGACTATAAATAGTAGGAAAATCCAATTATTTATACATTGATCTTGCCTGCACCCTGTCTCAGTCCTATTTCTAGCAGAAGTACAGTAAAATTTTAACTTTGTAGAAAAAGTATTCACTGAATGCATGATTGGGCTCTTACCTTTAGACCCAGCAGGGAGCCAGCCTCGCGGGGCATGGCCGACCTCTTGCTTAAAGTGATGCGCCCAATAAGGTGGTCACCCTCTTTGGATGGCTGCCATGTAACTGGGTGCTGCAAGGACAGAAAACAGATGAAAACAGCAAGGGAAACTTATAATGCATGCAGTCGCAGGTAAATCCTTTAATTTTGACTAAATGTGATTCTATATTCATTTTACTTTAAGGTTTTTGCTCATCGAAGTGAGCAGTTACACTTTTTAATACTTACATGCCACACTGTAGGATCTAAAGGGTGGCAGTCCAAATCGCCTGCCAGGACAAAGAGTAGAAAAAGAAGAGTTTAGTAATAATTTTTTACTTACGAAACCTTAGTAGATAGAAACCTTTCCTTGACAAAAAATAAGTTCACAAAAAATAAAATACATAATTACCTGCATAAAATTCCAGCAGCAAACGTTTCATTGTATAACTGGCAGGGAAACAATCAACTACTTCTATCTGTAAAGATCATCAGGTGTTTTTTTTTATATATACAGCACACTAGTTACAGATGATGAATCATTTTTCTGTTTCCAGCAGAAGAAACAGACTGATCGATGGAAGACTGCTCAGAGCAAATCAACTGAATAGATTCTTTACGGGCTTCAATTAAGAGACAGGCCCCAGCATCAATGCCTTTAGCTAAACAGGCTGCTCTGCCCTCTTGACCAACAGTTTCAAATAGCACCTCAGCTGTGTTATCTTCCACCTTAGTCATCCATCCAGCTCTATAATTGCCCCCTAACACTTCAAGAGATGTCTGCCACTTGTATTTGGGCAAAGAGACAGCTAGAGATAGGGAAACAGAAAAGGACTATAGGTCCGAATTACATCCTGCCGGTTTCTGCTGACATGATTCTGCATGTTGATTTGCCTGAGGAATCTCAGTCTTTAACATTTACCTAGGTAAGGTAGGGCATAGCAAGTTTATGTATATGGCACATTACAGTATATTACAATGGCATAAAGGTAACACAAATAATTGAAGAGAATAAAAAAATAATAATGAAAATCAGATGATTTTACTACATGGATGAAAAGATTGATACAAAATCAAAGGAAAGTTGGAGTAAAACTTAACTTCAATGTTTAGATAGCACAGTCAGAGGCCACTCTAAACAATAATGTTTTTAATCTAGATTTTGAAGGAACTTGGGATCCCAGCACTTTTAGAATTTTCTGGAAGTTGATTCCAGATTAGGGTAACAAAAGAACCAAAATCTCCAGTTTGGTTCTGGATATGGGCAGTATATTTGGGCCAGAAGACCTGTGAGGTCTGGGTGGCAGATACACACTGACAACAAGTCTGTTATTAATTTTGGTGCTAGGCTATTGAGTGATATATAGACTAACATATGCATTTTAAAGTCTGCTCTCTGATAGATCATACTGAGACATTAATCCATTAATACTGGAGATGTTCTTTAAATAATAGAAGACTAATTTATTTACTGTCTCCGTGTCATGATTCTGGTCAGCAGCTCTGGTCTGATTACTTAATCATCTCAATCTGCTCTGCTCTTTTACTCCTCATTAACTCTCATTATCTCCACCTGTGCCTATATAAGGTAGATCAGACCAGACGCTGGGGCCAGATTTTTGTCATCCTCATGGTGAGCCTTTCTAGCCTTGTTTCTGTTCTGCCTACCTGTTATGACCTGGATTGTCCCTGAGTTTTTTTATTTAGTCTGAGCCACTGTCGGATCTGTTTTTGCTTGCCTGCCTCTGACCCTTTTTCTATCCCCCTGACCACGTTGTGCCTTGGAGTTTTCTCAGCCATCTCACCCTCTGGTTCTGACCCATGCCCACACTAAGACTCTGATTTGGATTGTGGATTGGACTCCTCTCAGCCTTCTGCCTACCTATACACCTATATACATTTTGGCAGATCTATCTAATGATTTCTTCTATGCATTTAACAAGCATTTGAATGGGTTCATATTAACCAATTGACATCAAAATGTATTTTTACTCTGGATAGTTATGGTAATATATGTTGTTATTTAGTATAATCTGAGCTAGGAGGCACACATAGAATAGAAGGGACCCTAACATAGATGCTTGGGAAACCACAAACGTGATTTTTTTTGTATTTTCTGATGTAAAATTACATACTGACATGAAAAAAGTCCATGTCCTTAAACTATGATTTAAACCAGCCAGGGCTATAAAGTGATTTGCGTTTGCAAACTATTTTGTGTGGGACCCTCTTGGCGGAGATCTGCACTATCCGAGTGCTTTTCTAGTTAGGATTAGTTTTACTGCTGTACTTCCTACTTTTACTTGAGTATTCTATAATATTCTTGTAATATATGTGTATTGAGTACTCTATAATATTCTTGTGTCTATTCTAAGATTCTTGTAAAATATCACTACTTCTACTTGAGTAAAATCTCTGACTACTCTGTCCTCTGTAAGTAATTTGAATTATTTCAAGATCAGGTAAACACACAAAAAACAATAGATATTATCAGAGAAAGTTCATCAGAGAAAAGTTCTTCATCGTGTCCTAACATATATACAGTTCTCATTGTAAGGATTGATTTTTAGTAGAAGTATTTCTTCTGCATGAATTTGTTCTTTTACAATTATTACATTAATTTGTATTCTTTATGCATTTTAGTCTTTAAAATCCCAGAACCTCCACATAAAGTCTGTCTCTCTGCATCATTTATAAACATTAAATCAGATGCTAGTATCCAACAATTACTCAATACCCCAGTTACCTTGTTAACAAATACTTTTTTACTTTTACTTGAGAGAAAAATGTTGATATGGAGCTACTTAAGTACAATTTCTTGGGTACTCTACCCATCTCTAAGGCAGTCAATGTAAATGTTAAAGTCTCCCACAATTAAACAGCCATAAGCACCACATATCAAAGATAAAAGGCAATTGAAAACACTGAAAAAAAAACATCAAACATCTTCAAAGTCCTGGAAATGATTCCATTGTTTTTTTTCACACAAGCAAACAAACACATTTAAGAACCTTTGCAGTTTGTTTATCTCTGTGGAGTTAAAGCAGCCATGTAGCTGCTTCAATAAAAGCACTGTCATCTGAACACAGCAGGCATTAATTCAACCATGTTTAGTATCATGTTCTTTGTCATATCCAGTAATAAATATACAGTTGTAGATTGTATTAGAAGTTGACTAAAGACTGGGGACAGAGAGCTGTTGGACCATTTTGAGGCCAATGATATTTTTCATAGCAAATACACTTATTATTGACAGTAGAGTGTAAGCAGAAGCTAAATATGCCTACACTGAAGACCAAAATAAATCGTTTCTCGGACAGTTTCAGGTTTAAAGTAATGTTTTAATCTTACCAACAAGTTTTTTCTGTTTGGAAGTTACATTAGCGTCCTGAAGAGGCCCAGCCTGAGATAGGACTCACATCTGATAGAATATAAGAGGTCGTACCAAAAGATTAGGGTGATTGCAGGGAGCCTCGACCTGGAGTTCATCACCAAAGATTTTTGAAAGTATTGTGAGAAACAAGAGGACTGGCTGGAATTTCTAAATAGGGTTTGTTTGCTTTAGTTCCTTTAAAGATTTTCGACTGATTGCTGAAAAAGTTTTAATAATTGTATCCATGCAATGTAAATATTTTTAAAACATGATACTGCTTTTGAATTTGAGCACTATATACTGTAGGTTTAATCTAGTTACTATAACATTTACTTAATTGTCTTGTTGGCATTAAGACATATGCTCCTGTATATCCTGATACACTGACTTCTGCAATGTTCTGCCACCAGCATCAACATTATAACAATTGATTTAGTTTAGTCTACTAAAGAATAAATAAATAAAAATCCACAAATCTGAACATCTTTATGCAGAGCATACTCCCTCTTTTGAGGACCAGCTTATAAGTGGTTTAAAACAGCTAATAATCCAAATCTTCATTATTTAGTCATTAGTGGGCTCTGAGTTAAAGTAATCTGGATTAAAACAGATGAAATCTGTGATTGATGAAAATGGTTAGCTAATTGGTCACAGCTAACCCTGCCTGACAGCTCTTAAAAACAAATATTCCAGCAGGTCTTAATTTAGTAACCCTGAGAGTGGAGTATGCAGCATGCAGCCACAGCCAGGCTTCATTTAAGATCTGTGGTTGGCTGTGGCAGCTGGATGTTTGCAGAGCATTACGTGGCTTCAGCGAGCCAGTGACCTAATTCCACAAATCTGCTGGCCTAAATCATTGGGACTGTTGAAATAAATGAGAGCTGTTCTCAGAGCAGCAGAGTACGTACATCTGCAGCACAGAGGTGTAGGTGACGCATACATACAGTAACTCATGCTGTGCTTCGTGGAGGAAACATCTGTATTTTCTTTTACTTTGTTAACTTTTACAGCCCAGAAACCTTAAACGTCTAACATTGCAAACATCACTGGGTTAGAATCTCACTCCGTTTTGATATTTAAGAAACTATTTCCTTAACATTTTCATTGCTGAGGTTGAAACATGGTTGTCATGTTCTATCAAATTTAAGATGCTCCTAAAGTTTTGTGTTTTGGTACATCTCTATATTCAACATTCTTCCTGCTGATTATTCTGTCATAGATTGAAAAACCTTTTGCCTAATCAATCAGTGCTTTTTGCACTTGCTGTAGATCAGATTACACTATCCACCTGATCAATTACTCAATTGGTTGTTGTCATACACGCACAGGATCCACAAGAGTCTGTTTGCCCATGACTTGGACATGAGAGGATAGCAAGTGCTGGGATCAAATTTAGCTTCAATGCACTAAACAAAAGCATTCAGGTAGATATCGAGGTAGACTCTATGCCGTCGAGGGTATACAAGTTGAGAGGACAATGATAATGGAGAGAAAAGGTCAGACTCAAAAATAACTGTTACAATGACTGTTCAATGGAGGTTTTAAAAAAAGGAAAAGATGGCATGCAAGTTCAGAGAGATTTAGATTAGTGAGTTAGTGGACTGAGCACATCTGTCTGACTGACCTTTCTCGCTGACGCTTTCCATGTCCACGTCCTCACAACTGGTGTATTCGGGCGTGGAACCACCCTCCTCCTCTGAGCTGCTGATGGACATCTGCCTCTTGTTGATTCCACGCTTGCTTTTGTAAGACCGGGGAGGGGGGGGCCGCAAAGAATCGGACTGGTCCGAACTCTGAGAGTCTTTCCTTAGCAGGTGATCCCCACTTTTGTCCCTAGTTGTGGCAGACTCAGGGTGGCAGTTATTTGAGCCCTGATCATTAGGCAATTGCCCTTCAGTCTGGGGCCCTGATTTCCCTCCTCCTCCTATAGGTGGAGGTCTGCCTCCCATCCCCACGGTCCTGTCTCCAGGAAAGGCTCTGTGGTTCTCAAGGAGGCCTTTTCGGTCTCCTTCGCCACCACCACTCCTTCTGACAGCACGGTTTTTGGGTGCGTGGCCCCCTACACCTCCCCCTTCACCTGGTTCTAAGCCAACCTCATTGATTGCAAGATCACTGTGTCGGCGCTCATGCCGTACCTTGGACACCTTGGCATGCATTCGCATCTCCTGTTCTTCTTTTTGTGGTTTTACTGGATACCTCGCCAGGTTGGGGTCACTTCGATAGCGATTCTGAAACTCCTCTTCACGACGTTGTCTTTCCCTTTGTTCTTCATCCTCAGGACGTCTGCGGTTCACCCCTGAATGTCTTAGGTCTTCCTCGCCATCCTCATAGTCTTGAGAATGGATCTTTTCAAGCCGCCGTCCGTCTCCAAACCGTCTTTCTCCTCTATCTCCAGTGTTCAAACGCTCATCAAGGGATGATTGAGACTGCAGCTTGCCAGGTCTGCGACCACTGCCCCGTCCCATCACTCCCCTTCCATTTTGTTCATGGAGGGATACTGGCCGTTTTCTGAGTAAGAGGAAAAATACACTTTAGGTAATTTAATCCAAGTAAATATTTTTTTGAAAATATTTATTTGAATCATATTAGTCTTGATCTTGCAATACCCCAAAATATTTGCATGGAGACAGACGATAACCAGTTAGAAACATGCAACACAATTTTTTACTGAATCTGTCATATGGAAACTAAAATTGATAAGAATCAGTTGGCTTTACACTGCATTTCAATAAAAACAATTGACTTCAGTGCTGTAAAAGAATTTCCCAAAAGAGGAATAACGTCCAATGCCACTGCATAACACATGCTACTGAACATTTTTTCCTTGTGCCCTTTTTGTTAATGTGAAATATTTTTTGGGCTGGACATAAATCATATAAATAAAAACATACTTATGTACATTTGTCAATTTGTATATCTTACTTTTCTTTTGGTGGTTCACTATGGGAGCGAGAGCCTGGCATGGTGTCCCCAACCTTGGCAGTGAGGACTCCAGCGGGTGACTGCGTCCCGTCCAGCGGCCCTGCGTTTTTGCTAGAGGGTGAAGCTTGTGATCTGGAGCGGAGGAGCTTCCTGTCACGCTGAACCTCACCTGCTTTGGCTGGGTTGTTTAGGGAGTTGCCCAGGCTCCCGGGCCGCACTCCTGACCCCGAAAACCATTCTCCTGATTTGGTGAGAATCTCCTGTTGCTTACGGCACAGGTTGCAAACCCACATTACCTGAAGAGGTTGAAAGGAAACAAATGTTTTACAGGCTAATTTTAGCAGAAAGAAGTAGTTTCACAACATCAGAGAAATGCCACACATATAAGTGAGGGATGGGCAACCCTAGTACTTGGGGTAGGATGTCATGCAACTTTTAGATGCGTCCTTGGTTCAAGACACCAAATTCAAATGTCTGAATTACTTCCCCAATACGTAGTGAAGTTCTCCAGTGTCCTGCTAACCATCTGTTTAGTTGATTAAGGTGTCTTGGAGTGAAAAGACATCTAAAAGCTGCAGCTCTGGCCCTCAAGGACAGAAGTTTCCACATCCTGATACAGGTGAATTGATATATACATGAAATTAAATGAAAAAAAGAAAAAAAACAGCAAATCTAAAAATAGATAGATCCTGGAAAAAAATTGGATAGCAATCAATTACATAATTCTGCCTGTTTTTAAACAAGGATCATAATTTTTACTGCTTACTTTTAAATTAAATAAGTTTATTAACCTTGCTTCCTGAATATGTCCCTATTCCTTTAACCGCAGAGATGAAAAATGCTTTAGTAACACACATATGTATGTATGTATATATATATATATATATATATATATATATATACACATACACATTTGCACCCACACCTGTATTTTTCCCTACTCTGTGACGATGAAAAATATGTCTCATTGAATATTAGATCAGAAAGATATTTTGTAATGCATTAAAACAGCTCAATGAATGTTGCACTAAGTTATGTACAGCTAACCAAAAAAAAAAGAGATTGCATTAATAAACCTTAAACTAAAAAAGCCTTGTGACAATGCAAATCTGTATTAACTATGGGTAAATTAGTTATTTCATTTTAGTTTATGCAATCAAAAATACTAAATTTTTCTGATAAAAATATTATAGGTCTGTAGAAAAACAATTTGAGGGGTATTACATCACAACCACTCTGGCATGTGCTTTTAATTGTAATGTTGCTGAACAAGAAGGGAAGGTCTTTGGCAATGCATACTCAGACATGCATAGTTTTTTTAATACTACTGTTGCAAACAACTGTATTAAAAACAAAAAGGAAATATCATTCCTCAAAAGGAAAAAAAAAATCCGCAAATGTCGAATACTCACATGCAGCCATGGCTACTAAATACCACCTCACTTTGACTGCACAAAAACAGGATTTGTCTCCCTCCGCATTTATAATCCACAGGTTTATTTTGCCGAGAATAAATCCAAAGAGGCGGAGAAACACTAAAGCCCTATGTGTTCCGAAACATAACCGCTGCACAAAACAAAAACATCTCCTTGACATTTAGAAAACTCCAAAAGCTACTCCTTGACAGCCGCTGAGATACACTAAGCAGTCAGTTTAGCGTTTAGCCTTCGGTGTGCCAAACCACATTCATCAGGGCCTGACTGAATCCCAGTTGGCGCATGTCCAGACTAATCTAAAACTAAATCAGCTGCTCGCGCAACCCACAGCTGTCAGGCTGCCTGACAGCCAGCACCCCCCCTGCCGACTTTCTCCTCTTCAGCTGACGGCCAGCAGATTAGCAGTGGCCTGTAATCCTTTCATTTTCTCACCATTATTCAGCTCATCATCAGCTGAGAATACCCACTCACAATCCACTACTTCCCACTTCCAGTGTTTCCCCTCCCTTCTCCAGTGTGACTATCTGATAAGATTATACATGTTAGATATGAACCCCGGACTAATCAGATATAATTTCTTTTTTATATAAGTGTTAAATTTAATATCAAATCAATTAAAGAAGTTTATTTTATATTTAAATTGCATTTTGATTTATTTGAAAAAATAACTTATTTGGTTTCATGCTTCTTTTTTTTACAGTTTTGAAGCAGGATATGCATTTACATCTATTTTATTTGCAACACAGTGATAATCAACCACCTTGACTTCCCTTTCTTTGACTTTCCCTTTTTCTTACAAATTTTGCCTCTTCTCCCTTCAGCGTAGGACTTGACAGAATACACCTGTCTGGTTTGAAAAAGAAAGTCACCACACATCCATCACTTTAACATCTGTTCACCTGCTAACTAAATGGTCCTGTTGTGCATTCCTTCAGTAACAAGATGCCCTAATTCAAGCTTTTAAAGAAGGAGGTATCAGCATTCTATAAAGAGCAAGGATAGATGGGAGCCGTGGGGAGGGGGTGCAGTTTGCTCTCTGTGTTCAGGGAACCCTGGTATCCAACACTCAACTGCACAGGATCACATGAGGCAGCGGCAGGCATAAAGTGCCACCGTTTATGGCTGAGTGGTACATTGTAAATCATGGGAAGAAACACGAACGTAAAGATATAATGCTCAGTTTCTCTTAATAAGGCACTAGATCAATTCTGCTAGCAGGAAGCACAGCCAGGTGGGGCATCGGCTAATAACACAGCAGCAACATCTGGTGAGGCCATAAATCCACATTTCATCCGACATGGAGATGACTTCTAACTGCTCCTTGCATCTTAACTGGCAGAAACTCTGAGAGAAAATATATAACAAAAACACTTGTCTGGCTGTAGTATTCTGTCAGTCTTTATGCACGTCACTTTCTTGGCCATTTGGGCTAAATTGTTAGGACTCCATATGTTTTAAAATGGAAACTTAACAAAAATAAAATGAAACTTGTAGATTGTTCTTTTAATCATATAGAGCTTGCCTGAGAGGGAGGCATCAATTCAGAAAGCATGGCAGAGATTTTAGATTAACACATTATCCTAGAACTAGATCTAGAACCACGCCTACTTCTATACAACGAAACATGTATTTTAATATGAAATTGAAGGTCAATATATTTGTTTCTTCGGGCAAAAACAGAGATAGTTGTGGATTGGAAAATCAAAGTTCTTCAATGCTTTAGTATGTTAAATTTAGAATTAAAAATGCTTTGATTACATTCATTTTAAATAGTAAGTGGTTTTAAACTGTTAAACCACTGATTTGGTTAAACATAAATATTTCTTAAAATCAGGTTTATTTTATTACTTAAAAAAATTATTCAATCAAAAGTCTAAGTACTTTAAATTGTTGGTGTAAGATAATGCTATTTAAAAATGTACTATCAAAATATGCCCTTTTTAATCTAAATATCTGACTCTAGTAAAGGATTCAAAGACA
>JAUZNJ010071384.1:0-25636 GCA_034780135.1 Jordanella pulchra
TATTATGCTTCATTGTACTGCAATTATACCACTTAAAAACTATAAAGTATTGTCACAATAAAGTATCGTATGATATTGTATTGTTTTTTATTGTGTATCATTATTTTGCATTGTCTCATATTCGAATACATCTTGTTATATTTCGCTGCTGCATATTGTAGAGTATTAAACAGTCAGCTGTTTAAACTGTATTATATTGTATGACATTGTATCACAATGGAGAGCATTACATTTTGTCATGTTGTAACTTATACTTTAAAGCAAGGGTCCTAAAAGTACAGGTAAGGACCCTACCGGGGGCTCAGAGAGGATTTTTGGAAAAATTTGGATGTGATCACTGAGTTGTATGGAGGGCAATAAGCGACAGGATTGAAAAAATAATATATAATGAATTAAATAGATGTTTCATTATAACATTAAATGCACTATTTTCTTCATTGAACAGATAATTAAATAATTAAACATACCATTAAATTATGAAATGAACAAGTAGATAAATTAATATCCCATTGAATACTTTGATACGCTTTTTTAAATTATTAAATCAAGTAATTACTTATAATTTTAAAAGCATGCCAAGCTAAAAAAATATAGATATCATTTTACTTCATATTTAGATATAGATGTATAATTACATGTATTTTTAGAAAGTTGTCCGGTCCCTAATGAGGGGTAACCAATCTCTGGTGTTGTTATTTTGGGGTTCAGAAGCTAAAATGTTTCTGGAATCCACAGATTAAAGTGTTTTTGTAAGTATCTAAAGTATATTTTCAACAAGGATAGAAAAAAACATGACCTGTATAAACAAAACATTTTGATATCCTTCAAAATAATAACTATAATGCCCATAACATATGTCATTAAATTAAAAATGTGTTTACATGTTCTATTGCAAGATTAAAAATGCTGATTTTTCACACTTATTTTATAATTTTTATTGTTTCCTATTTCATTTAATGTTCATCTTTCTGGATATCATGATCTAACTGACTCTGTGATCCAGAGAAAGAACTAGAAGAGAGGTGCCAGGTGTAGACAGCAGATTCCTACCAACTGTTTCCCACACCACCCAGTGGCTAAATTTGCTCTAGATTTCCCTCCTGTGACAGATTTAGACTCAGCTATCTTAGACTCACACCAGTCACCCTTAAACAGACCCCACTGCAAATGATTACATTAGCCCTGCAGAGTGTCCCCTCTCCACACACATAATCTAAATCCATTTCTATTCATTGTGTAGGAAGGAGATGACACAATCCTGATACGTGTGGTTCCAGCGAAGACATCAAGACCTCCAGGCAAAATCAAGATGAACTTTGAAGACATTGAGAAAAGCCGAGAGGAGGAGTTGAAGAAAAAGGTAGAGGAAGAGAAGAAGAGACGATACGATGAAAACAGACGTTCCTTCAGGGAAGCAAAGCGACGCTCTGTTGTTCAACAGGTAGATTTTTGAAGCTTTCTAAAACTGTTTTACATTTTTGCTATAATGGTGGATGTAAAGGTCTTCTTACTTTATATCAGGATGAAGAGGAGAAACCTTCAGAGAAGGTGTCAGTGACTCCTGGAAAACTGAAGCTGACATTCGAGGAGCTGGAAAAGGAACGACAGGAGCAGCGGAGGAAGCAAGCTGAGGAAGAAGCCAAACAACGCCTGCTGGAAGAGAAGAAGGCTTTTCAGGAGGCAAAACAAGGAATGGTAAACAAAATGCCTCTATTGTCAACAAATTAAGGACTTTCTAAACTGAACTTTCAAAGTCATGCAGCTAAAACCTCACAATGTGCAACAATCAAAATAATTAAAACAATAAAATTCAAAAATGTTTAATTTTCTTCAATACATTTTGAGCAAACTTGTGAAATATTAATCTTGTTAGGAAGATGACGAGGACATTGGTCAAGAAGATCAGGAGGACAAAGAAGAGATTCGTCCTGGAAAACTGAGGCTGAGCTTTGAGGAGCTGGAGAGACAAAGGGTTGAAGAGGAGCGAAAGAAAGTAGAGGAGGAGGCCAAGAGACGCATGGAGGAGGAGAGGAGAGCTTTTGCTGAAGCAAGAAAGAGCATGGTCAGAATTCATTTATTTATTGGATGAAAAAAGTATTAATACAAATATTTTCAGGGTTTTCAAATCTACTTTGTGGACAAAATATGGTAAAGGTCCTGCTAAACTTGTATCTGAAGGAAGAATCACAAGGTTTTGATAATAGAATAGACAATAGTTTGATGTAAACTGAGAATTAGATGAGTTAAATTTCATAACTGGCAGAATTCCCATAAAATCAGTTCATTTCAGCCTTTATAAAATTTTACATAACAAATTACATACATTATCTCAGTACCCCTTATTAAGTAGCTGGCTTAGTCCATATCCAGTCACATAGAATCCAAAGAAGATCCATTTCAGATCAAACAAACAACAAACATTAGTGGAATAAAGCAACAAAACACCCCAAAAAAATCTGAAATAACACAATAAAAACCCAAACAAAATGTTAAAGATCAAAAGATGAATCATGGCGGTAGTAATGGTGAAATTTCCCTCACAGACATCAACGTTTAGACCCTAAAACTTTGCCTGTATTCTTCCTCAGCTCATAGATGAAGATGATGAAGTACTGATGGCCTTGCTGAACCTGGAGGGCAGCAAACCTGGGAAAATCTGTGTCAGTTTTGAAGAACTAGAGCGGCAGAGACGCGAGGAGGAGCAGAGGAAGGCAGAGGAGGAGGCAAAGAGGAGACTGGAAGAGGAGAAGAGGCTCTTTGCTGAGGCCCGCAAAAGCATGGTGAGCCTCACTGACATGTCAGAGCATAATGTAGTTCTGGTTAGAAGTTTAAAAACACTTATTGTGGGTAAAAAGTCATAATAACTTGAGGGTTTTAATAATGCATCTGAAACAGTTTTCCATTCTGGACTAATAATACAACATGAGTAAAAAATATGTTTAACTGAAGTCCTGGATACACTAAACTTAATGTCTTGTTGATTTATTTGATCCAAATGGCTGTAAAGCTCAAATATATGCACACAAAGTCATCACTTTTGGTTAAATGTAACCTAGCAAGTTTCCGAGAATTTAACATAACATAATTAGGAATTTTATTTCAGAAATGGAAGAAATATTTTGAATTGGTTGGTTCCCTTTGGAGTTGACTGTCAAACAAAGTTCTCTTATTTTCAAGGTTCATGATGAGTAAAATCTACAAAACTGGAGAGCAATTTGGCATCATGCTGAGGGACTGTTAGCAATGTTAGAAATGGATGGAATAATGCATTGACACTGCATTGTACATCACTAAAATCCTCAATTTATTCCTCATTTCATACAACAATGGAGCGTAAACTTCCAGCCTTTTACACGCGTTCTTTTCATGGGCTCAAATGATTCGTCTGCACTGCTGTGACCATGTCCACATTATTTATCATTTCTTAAAGAGCCATAGTGTGGATCAGGAAAATTCTGCATATGGAGATGAAACAGTAAGGTTTTTTTTTTAACTTATATGTTAATTTTGGGGGGGAAAAATGCAAAATTTGGATATTTGTACAGAACAGTAACAGGATGCATGCTGAGCTAAAGGCCATAATGGGAATGGAGCTTGTTATGTTATATTATGTTTTTTTCAGGTGCTGGAGGATGATGAGGAAATGATGAAAAGTGACTCTCAGGAGGCTCTGCATCCCAGAAAATTAGAGATCAATTTTGAGGAGCTCCTTAAAGAAAAGGAGGAGGCTGAGAGGAGACGCAAAGCCGAGGAACGCAAAAAGAAACTGGAGCAGGAAAAGCAGGAATTTGAGCTGCTCAGAAAAGAGATGGGAGAGGTTTGTCCTTAGAATTTAAGTTAAATGATATGATCTATTATGTGAACCTCTATATTTATTTCTGATTCATCTGTGAATCATAAAATTCATAAAATTTTAATTCATATGTTAGACTTAATCAAACAAATCTTTGTGAATATGACAAACATACACAGATTTATTTACCTTGCATTTACATTGGTCAAAAGAATATGGATGGAGCTGTTGTGTCTATATATTAATTGTGTTGATATTTTGCAGGATGAAATAAATGAAAGCTCAGATGTCATAAGCAAAGAATATGAAGAGCTGACAAAGCTTAAGAAAACTGGCTCTATTCAAGCCAAGAACCTCAAGTCCAAATTTGAGAAAATCAAGCAGCTGACAGAGGAGGAGATCCAGAAAAAGATTGAGATGGAAAGAGAGCGGAGGAAGGCCATTGATGATGAAATTAAACAGAGAGAAGCTGAGAGGGCCCAGGAGGTAAAGCAGTTTAAATGATAAATGAAGGATGTACTTTTTTTTGGAAATCCAAAATGCTCAAAGGTATTTTGCCATGAAAATATCAATGTATCCTCTATTGCAAACCAGTTTTGGGGGCCAGAAAGTGCTAAACTATTAGTTTTCATTAACTAGTACATCAGATGACAAAATGTAGCAGTAATAAGAAACACTTTTAGAGGAATAATTCAATGCATTTTGAAACTAAAACCACTGGTTTACATTTTATAAAAAGACACCTAACCTTTCTTTTTTGTTTCTGACCTGACATTGAATCTGGCCAAAGATGTAGTAATTTAGGTCTTTCAAGAATGTTTAAACTTTTTCTGTTTGCAACACAGGAGAATTAAGAGATATTTTCTTTATTATTATCATTTGCTTTTTGCAAACTCAGAAACTTATATAAACTAAAATCATTATGCTTTTAAACAATTTGACAGCCAGGTAAATGTATCATGTCTTTGTTACATTTAATTTGGTTAATTTACAACACCGAAGGGCCATGGAAACATACCTGTTATTTATTTTAAGGCAACAATTTAAATGCACCATTTCCTTTAAAATAAAAAAAAAACAGGCAAGATATCAAAAAGAGAACAATGGAATTAAAAATAATCAAGCCCCTTCATAAAGTTCTATCTGCAGATGTCTGAAGGTGCCCAGGAAAAAAATAAATAAAAAACCCATAGGAATGTCCAGCCATGATGCTATTCAGGAAGGGTTGACCTAGCTCTGATATAAAAAAAACATTGAACGATTTATTTTGAATAATAAATAAATCAGTCATGGTTGAACCTGTTTCTATGCCTGACATTTAAGACTGGGACTCAAACTAGAAAATGATCTTTTATGTTTTACCTTATAAAAGTAGCAAAAGTTTTCACAGAGACCTGATTACTGTAGAACCAATCTTGATTTACTTTGGTGTATGTTTTTAAGCAGAAATTAGTCTTAAAACCCTCTGGGGTTAACAGGCTACATGAAATTTGAAGTGTTTGGCCAAAATGGCCATGTTTAAAAGAAGAGTGAAAAGGCTTGCAGGACTTAGAATACCACCCCACCCTGTAAAGGGACGAGGATGGATGACATTTTGGGCGCTTTTTTGCAGGAGGGACTGGTGCACTGCATATAAAAGATGTGCTAATGAGGAAAGAACATGAAGAGCAAGTATTTGAGCAACATATCAGACTATAGAAATGGGTTTCACAAATGAACAAAATCTCCATGCATGTCCCCTTCATTACAATGTGCTTTAAGGACAACAGAGTCAACGTTTGGGAGTGGCCTTAAAAAAGCTCTGACTGCTGTCATGTAGAACATTAGTGGGCAGATTTGAAAAGGTGTGTGAGCACGGCAGGCTAAAGTCAGACTAAGTTACTCAGAAATGGGACAAAATTCTTTCAATTTATTGGGACAAGTGCTCTCAGTTTGCACATATGAGAAAGGACACCCCAAATTGTTTGAACAAAGTCTTCTAGTTCGAATGCAATGCCAACAAAATTCTACTGCATTTAAATAAAAAAATCAGTGCTTAGAAAGTTGATGTTGGTAATCCAAATAGACCTAAAACTGGAACATTTTAGCCTGACTTAATATCAGACAGTGATTGAAAAATGTTACATATGTGTCTTTTTACATGATGTGTTTAGATATCTGGTTTTAAAATTGTAAATAAGTCATATCTCTTTCAGGATGAGGAAGAGGAGGAAAGAGAAACAACCTCAGTTACATCAGGGGACTCACCGTTCAAACAGAAGGTGGACATGAGGGCTCGATTTGAACAGATGGCCAAAGCCAGAGAGGAAGAGGAACGGAGGAGGATAGAGGAGCAGAAGCTGCAGAGGATGCAGTTTGAACAACAAGAGATTGACGCCGCCCTGCAAAAAGTACCAATGTCTCCTACTGTGTTTTACGTGTCTCATAAGTAAGAAGTTTAGTTTGGGCTTCGTTTAAACTCTTAAAGAGAACTGAACTGTTTTGGTCCTTTTTGTAGAAAAAGGAAGATGATGGAGAGGATGAAGGCAGTATCATCAACGGATCCGCAGCCTATGAAGATGAGGAAGATCATGCGAGGTCAGGGGCACCGTGGTTTAAGAAGCCCCTCAAAAACCAGTCCGTGGTGGATTCTGAGCCAGTTCGTTTTACTGTTAAGATCACTGGGGAACCGAAGCCAGAAGTCACCTGGTGGTTTGAGGGAGAGATGCTCCAAGACTGTGAGGACTATCAGTATATCGAAAGAGGAGAGACATACTGCCTTTATCTGCCGGAGACCTTCCCGGAGGATGAGGGGGAGTACATGTGCAAGGCTGTGAACAGCAGGGGCACAGCAGCCAGTACCTGCATCCTCACAATAGAAAGTAAGACCACTCTGGTGTGACTGCATGGTGATCCTTCCCTGGAATTACGTCACCTAACGAAGTGGATCGCATGCTCCTCTTCTTCTGAAACTTAGACAGAAAAGCAGAGGTTGATAACAGTTCTTCTGTTTCTATCTTGCAGCTTATGACTACTGATGCCCTTCCGTGTTGAAAGGCTTTCCCTGTTGTTTCTCAATAAATCCACTGTGGTCAAATGGTAGAGGGGAAGGACATTATAAATGGCATTCCTAAGACGAGGATACACAGCACATGCACAAACATAAACAAGAAAACAAGTTGCTGTTTCCATGTTGCTAAATGGAAAATGCTGCCCAGATGTTGAATTAAACCTGTGCCAAAATATACAGATTCCTGTTCTACTACCATAAATCGCCCTGTTATTCAAAGGTTTTATTATTGTGAGACCCTAACCATGTTTATTTGTTCCAAATGTTGCCCAACTGCATTGTAAATATCACACTTTATGGTCCATAAGCAGCAAATATAATAATGTGATTTCAGAATGAGAGGCAGCGCTTGTCAAAGTATTATTAGAGCTGCCATACTTTGCAGGAATGAACATCCAAATTTTTATATGCAGAATCTGACAATGAAAAAGAGGGATTTTTTTTTTTCATGCAAACACCTAATTTTCCCCAAATTCTTGACACAGATATTATTGTTTATTTGTCAAGAATTAATTTTTATTGTTTGATAATTAAAGAAAAGTAGCATAGCTTGAATATTTTGTCTTATATAATAAATAAAGAGAAAGTTTTAATAAAATTTTAAAAAATCTTCATTGTGATGTCTTTTAATGATTAACTGACACCTTAAAAGTGTGATTCTGTCTTTATGTTTTATGATAATGGCTGTTTTTTTTAGAATTATGAATAATAATTTTTGAAACACTTCCGATTTGTTCCAAATAGTTTTCACCAGAATTCTGTATCTCATAAATCTATTTAACCATAGAGCAACATACAGGCCTAATCAGGATTTTACCCTTATAACTTATAATTAGAGACACCTTTGCCAAAATTATGACTTACTTGTTTTGAACCTGGAATATCCTGATATCTATTTTGTTATTGTAATTTAATTTGGTGTTAAAAATGTAGATATAAACAAACATGAATAAAAATTTTGTCAAATTATTATAACTGAAAGTATAAACAATAGTAAAAAGTAAATACAGCTTTGAGTTTCTCTTTTTTTACCTGTTTCCTATAGTTATTACTGAACCTGACATCAAAATTAAGGGCACCAAATGAAAAAGCAAATAATTATGAGCTTGGGATGGTCACTCTCCAGCAAAACAACCAGACAGCAAAAACTACAAAGTTTTAATAAAAAAATGTCCTTGTGTTTAGATTGCTCAGTCAAAGCCCACATAAAAACTTATTTAAAAATTTGATGCAGGAATTAAAAATAGATTATGTAGTAGACAAATGCAGTTCAAATGTTTGAGAAAAAATAACAAGAACCCTCGCTGTTTGGACGTACCATCCCCAAAATGCCCCAGTTTTGTCGGTGTGATGTAAAATAGAGGTAATTCACGTTTTTTTTTTACACAAAAAATAATAAATACATAATAAAAAATAACACTCAATCATAAAAAAAACATATCACATAATTATGACCAATAGCTGCCTCGTAGTATAAGATAACTTAGTCTTAAGAAAGCCAAAGCCATAAATAAACAAAGTTTTTAATGTACTTATAGAAATGTATATGAATTTACATCTTTGTGGATTTGTAGTTAGTGGCCAATGTGACTCATTTCTTATCTAAATATCTCGCAATTACGAGATAAGCTGTTTATTTAGTTTTTATCCAGTGAATACACTGCCCTTCCGTAGAAAACAACCAAAGCGATTCATAATACCGTGGTGATGTTGTGCCAACATCGACACACATTGACGAACAACCAGCGCAACCGGTGCGCAGCTTCGCTGATCTGTAAAACATGTCTCCATCCTTCACAAATCGTCTAATCTTCTTGATCTGGTAGCGGATGGACATTTTAAGGATTCGTTTAGGTAAAGCAGTCAACGAGGACGTGTATCTTTAAAATGCATTCTTGTATCTCAAAGTAATAGATCCTGTGGTATGATCTCAGATATTAACTGGTCCATCCAACTACTGAGAGATCTGCGGTGTTGGTGCAGGGCGGTGCATCCAGCAGTTGATGCTTTGTTTCTGCTGCATTTCCAGCAGCTGGACACGCTGTTATTATCATGGTTCATTCTGTGGAAGAGGTTTCTTCGTCTCTAGTGCGGGAATACCTGAGCAGGAAGGTAAATCATCGAACGCTGTGGTGTCAGCAGGACTCAGACCCAGCGAAAACCGCTACTTAGCTTGCTATTAGCTAGCTCATGTTAGCTTCCAGACTCAGATGAGATGAGCTACATTAACTTTTCATTTTATTTAATTTTGTTACTTGCTTAAGGAAAGAAAACAGCTGCCTCATCAAACATAAACCCTGAAAGGTGACCGAAGAGCTGTAGGTCGAGGAAGTGTTAAGATGTCAGTCTATGCAAACTTAGACTTTTTTTCTGTTATTATTGAGGGATATTCGTAAAATAACACTTTGAAACACATATATTAGTTCCACTGTTTTCTGCTATGGTTGCACAAGCCTTCACATTAGTTTTGTCTGATTCGCAACAACTTATTCTTAACTAATAATAAAAAACAAACAAAAAAAAAATGTTTTTATTTTTCATTTAAACCATACAGAACGAGACCTTATTTAAAGTGCAACGAAATTCAGGAACACACTTAAAGTTTGCTTCAAGTGGTACTAAACATTTAGAAAGTTAATCGGTTTTTAGTGTAGATCTAAGAACAAGAAGCGATGAACTAATGTACCTCTGAGCCATGAAAGCCCTCATGCATTGGTGGGGGAAAAAAATACAGAATTTAATTATAAATGAAATCTGCATATATATAGAAAATTCAATTAATGGATAAAATGGACTCACACAGACCTACACATGCTTTCATTTTCATATTTTAAAGTTGTCTACTCTTAAAATCAAACAGGCGTCTGATTGTCATCTGGAATTTTAACAAACCCACAAGAAATGTACAATATAAACCAGTTTTTGATTCCCTGCAGACATCAAATGTTTCTTCTACTAATGTAGTAAGCAGTAAATGATGACTGGTTTAAATACCTGTCTGAGATGCCTGTGCAGTACTTATTTACTTACCAAGATCAGGTAGCACTAAACAGACATGCCTAACCTTTTCCTGAAAGGTCTCAGGATTAAAAAAAATGTTAGCTTTAGATTCTGATTATTGTTACTATTAACCTGCTAAGTGTTTAACGTATAAGATCATTATATACAATTATAATGATATTTAATTTCCCTTTGGGATAAATAAAGTATCTTTGAATTGATTTGAATAAATGATTAAGTTAGTTGTTTAGGGTTTGTTTCTTTTTTTTTTGTAGTTGTTTGTTACCCATCCAACTTCTTCCACTTATTTACCTTCATTATGTGTTGGTCTCTTTGGATTGCAGTTTGTATGAATGTTGTTTATAAACAAATTTGCCTCATTTGTTTGATCATTTATTTAATCCATACAACATTATTTATATGTTAACACCTGTGCACTGCTTGGTATTATTGCACAGGGCCTGAAAAAGACCATCGCTTGTATGGATGAGGAACATCCACGCACTCCGGCCAGTATAAACAACCGATCGTTGTTGAAGCAGTTGCTAAACATTGAAGATCTCTACAGAAAAAATAAGGTTAATCCATCAGGATTAATACCAGACATGCATGTTCATGATCAGAGTCTGAATCTAACTTATTCATCAACGCAGGTTCAGAAATCACCTTTGAAAACATTATTGGAAATCATTGTAAAGCATCACATTGAACGGTTGGACCATGGAAAGTTCACCGCTGGAGACTGTCTGCAGATTGACCAAACTACTGGAACACTATCAATACAAAATGAAACAAAGGCAGAAGAAGTTATGGAAGTGCTCTCTAAGAGAAAACACACAGAAATGGGGTATTTCACAGACAGAAATTCAACGTATAATTGAAATTATATATTCTACTAATGTGAAATTCTCCTTTTTATAGGTCTGTAGTTAAAGAAAAGTGCACCATGCAGGTGAAAAATTCATCAATGACTTCTAAGAAAGACAGACCCGCTGCTTGGAATCCAAATAATTTCTTAATGAACAAAACAGATGATGAAGAAGTCCAGTCACCAGTGTCTTCTAAGCAGGATGACTTTTCCCAAAGAGAGGCAGGAAGAAACCATTTATTATCTGGGGTCACACAGAGAAGCAAAACAAGTCATATCAGACGAGGCATGATGGCTGGACCTGTACCTAAGGTAATGATCTTATTAACACTCTGTAGATTTTGTAACCCTGACATCTTCCTACTTGTGTTTATTATGTTGGTTTTCATTTCAGGAATCAAATAGAAAAATGCAGAGTCAGAGGATTGAATTGACCCAGCAATTAGTCAGCAGGGAAAAGGAAAGCCTGGTGTCCTTAGATAGACCTCAGCTGGCTTTCAAAAACAGATGCGGCTTGGAAAATCTAGATTTTATCAGCTCATTAGAGGAAAACCAGGAAGAAAAGAGCTACAGAAGAAAAGAACAAAGCACAGAGAAAACAATTAGGTAAACAGTGGAACGTTACTAGTTAGATCTGTACCTTTTCATCGCTTCAGTCAGAGATTTTTGTGTTGTCTTTTTTTTTTTTAAGTGTGAAGACAAATACCCATGATCTAAATGTGTCAGAGATGGTATTAGGTAAGTCCAGAAAGAAAGAACGGTGTGGTAAATGTTTTGATGAATTGTTTCTTCCTAATATATGCATTTTTATTACATTTCCAGATGACATTGATGATTGTGATGATCTGCCAGAAGTGTCCCTTCAGAAAGCTGTTTTACAGGGTAATCTAACAGGCTGCCCAATGGACCAGCAAACTGCCATGGTGAGTTTCTGACAGAACTGATGATGATGATGATGGTGGTTTTTTTCTGATTTTTTTTGGTTGTTTCTTTGTTGTTGTTTTTTTTTAATTCTTTTGTAGGACTTGAAAACCATTCTTCTGGGGTCCAGCTTGAGTTCTTTCAGTGCTGAGTGGATAAATCAGGGTTTCACATTTTCTGACATGCGTGATCTCAGATATGGCATTGTGCAGAGAAAGGTGTTTTGTTTTTTTTTTTACATTTAAATACAATTTTAGTAACAAAATAAATGCATTCTCATGACAACTATTGAAATTCTTCATAACTCTGGATGTTATTTTTTTTCTTTTAAATTCGTTTTTTTCAGGGCGGTCCCTGTGGAGTTCTAGCATCGATTCAAGCCTTTTTTCTGAAGAAGCTTCTATTTGAATACCCTGATAGCAGTGATAATATCCTTCTGTAAGTAAACTTTAAGGCCAGAGCCTTCTCTGTGTCATATTCCAGGATTTTCACAGTTTGCCCCTTTTACAACAATTGATTACAGTGTGTTTTGTTGGAAATTTATGCAACAACACAAAGCAGTACGTAATGATATGTCTTTACCAAACTTTCCAAATCTAGAATAAATCTTTTGCTTATCTGCATTAGCTCAGTCAGGTTGGTTGCTAAGCATCTATACTTTGAAGATCAAACGTTAAACACTATAGAAAGTGCCATGGAGTCTTAATTGAGTTTACTTTTGCACTTTAACTAGGCCATTTTAACACATTGATGCATTTTGTTCTTAATCTGTTGATGGAAGTCTGGCCATTTGTTTTTTTTTTTTGTTGCATCAGCTTTTTAATTTTTTTTTTTATTTTCAAGTCATCTTAACTTTTCTTCCTGAAGAAAATGCTCCCCTCATCATGATGCTGTCTCTGCCATTTTTCACCATATGGATGGTGTATTCAGAGAGATGTAAATAATCCAATTGATCGTACATTTTCAGAATCAAATCAATCACCTGCCATAGTGCACACTATTAACTAATTAGGTCAGTAAATAATAAAGGGCACCACTCATTCACAAGGTGATACAAAGTGTTCTTCATGACGCCTATTAAAGAACTGATAGAACAAAAATAAACAAAGGATCAAGCACAAAACCAGTACATGAGAGGAAGAGATGAAGAATAGGTATTAATAATAAACACAATTCAAACAGTCCATTAGTCAGATTCTTTAAAAAAATGAATAAAATGTTCTCAGGTTTAACTTAAACCAGTTTCTGCACATCTGAGATTTTCAGGGAGTTTGTTCTGGATATGATTAGCTTCAAAACTAAATGCTGCCCCACCCTGTTTGGTTCCATTTGGAGGCAGGTCTCTGGTTGGCTGAGAGGTCTACATGGTCCATAGTTTAAAAACAACTCAAAAACATGTATTTTAGTCTGTTATAAAATCTATTTCTCTGCTGTTCTTTAGAAATAACAAGTTTTGATAAACCACAGTAGCTTGATTAATCCCTTTGCACGCTTTTGTCTAATTCACCTAAAAGAAACCATGTGTTCTCTTCACCTCTCCATTGTCTACAGTTTGATGTTTATTTATTACATAAGATCTGTTTAATCTGCATTTAACTGCAGACCACCTGTTTCTGACTCGTTTTTCCATGTTGTTTACAGGAGGCTAAGACCTTCCGACGGTACCAGAAGACGGTGTCTTGTTTTAGCTCTGGCTGAAGTTTTGTGGCGGGCTGGGGAGGAACAGAAAGCAGTAGTTGTAATGTAAGAAAAACACCAGTTGCTAAGTTCCCTTTAACCATTTACTGGGTATCAGTGTTTAGATTTGTAATGAACTGTATGCTTTAATAGATGGCTGTATTAGCCACTTGCGGTTAAACAAGGTTGGACAACAGCAAGCCATGAGAAAACAATGACTTCTTCTGTCTACTAAAGTTTAATGTTTCCACAAGCTGTCGTGTAACACACCATGTGCTGAAACCTGAACTTACTTACTTGAGTTTAAACTCTTCAAGTGTCTCTTTTTTGTGTTTTTTACCCACTACACAGACCCACATGAATGTCTTTTTCTATTTATCTCAGGCTGTGAGAATAGATTGTTTAGCATATAAAGGTCACATCAGGTGTCAGATTCAGATAAGTGCTCTCTGTCAAACTGGGCTCACATCCCCATCAGCTGTCAAACCCGTTCATCTGAGAAGTGCCCTAGAAATCAGCTGGGCCACAGTTTTAAGTGTTTGCATGCTTTTGCTTTCATACCAAGTTTTCTTCCTTTCTTTTTTTTTCTTTTCTGGAGAATAGAAATTCAGGAAGAAGCCATTTCACCCCAGTTGGACAGTACAGATCTGAACGACTGCTGGATAAGGTACAGATGAGCTTCTATGTCATGGTTGTGTTGTTACGATCATATTTCTTGTTAATTTGGGGGTTTTAATGATCATTTATTTAAGCTGTGCATTTTCTAGGATGGGATAGAACAAAGAAATGTAAGGATATTCATTTCCTTTACATTCTAAAACCAGTTTTGATGAAGCAAAATTGTCCTAATAATCATCTTTAGATAGAAAGGAGTTAAATAGGATGAACAGGAACCGTCAAAAGCCCAAAATCCTCTAACTATAAATTGAAATATACAGGCATACCGGTGCAATTGTCTCCAATGAAGCAAGTTTTTACATTATAAACTGATGTTCAACGAAAAGTGTTGAAGTCATATGATATAATGCATCATTGAAGCCTCAAAGAATAACCCTCACGCCCAAAATGAGTTGGTATAAACATCTGACAGGAAATTCATGTTTTTTGTAATCTTTAGTTGATTTATGTGCTGCTGCTGTTTCTTTAATCATTTTGCTCAATTGCTCTGAGTGTAAAGTGTTTTTTTTTGTCCTTCTGTCTTAAGATTTTATTTTAATGGCTCCTTGTTTTCTAAACACCTTTTGCTCCAGATGATGTGGTTCTCTGTGGACAACGTCAAAGATCTGCAGGTCGTTCTGGAGCAGCATATTGAGCAGGTGAAAGTTATCACCTTTCTCTGTTTTTGTAATCTTGTGTCTCAGATCCTCTTGCTTACATGTAGTTTTTTTTTTCCTTGTGTGTTTTAATCCACAGTATGAAACAGGGATGTCAGGATGCATTCTGCTGACCATCTCAGCCGTTCTTTCTCGTTCCATTGAAAAGTAAATCCAAACGACAGTATGTTTACTATGAGTGGCTTTGCATTGGATAGTTTGGTTACTGTCTTGTTTTTCTCTCTCCTCAGAGTGAGAGAGGATATGGACCTTCGTACAACTACTCTAATAGGAGCTCATGGCTACTGCACTCAGGTTCTAATGCTCATTTTCAAAGGATAAAGTCAAGCCATATTTCCTAAAAAGTCTGGAATAACGAAATAAATAGGATTTTAGTATTTTCCAGGTCTGATTAAGAGCAAAACAGAAAATAATAAATTTAAAAATGTTCCCCCCCCCCCTCTCTCTATTGTCCTTCCATTCTTCCTGTGTCCTTCATCCTCTCCTTTTCTATTCCTTCCTTTCTTTCTTGGAGTTTCTTTTTTTTTGGTTTATGTAATTATTAGCTTTTTTTGTTTGTTTGTTTCATTTTTACAGGAATTGGTCAACCTGTTGCTCTGTGGCAGAGCAGTCTCTAACGTGTTTGATAATGATATAGAGCTCGACTCGGGGAATGGCAACACGACTTTGCTTAAGGGAATAAAAGACCACTGTCAAGTCGGCCTTTTGTCCTTGTTTGAACATTATAATATCTGTCAGGTGAGCAGTGTTGAATTCATCATTGGGATTGTGGGTATTTGGGGGATACTTAAGTCTTTTACCGCTCACCAAAGTGCAGCTGAATGATACATTAAGTTAGGTGGGCATCATCAGTCTTATTACACACAGAAACTATGTAGAAATCACTAAAGCACGCTGAAATGATATGTTAAGTCAACTTTTAAAATCAAATTTCTCTGTTTTCTTACTAAGGTGGGAGAATACCTGAAGTCTCCGTCTTACCCTGTCTGGGTGGTGTACAGTGAAAGTCACTTTAGTGTGCTGTTCGGCCTGCAGAGGGAGCTGTTGATCAATCAGGAGGAAGACCAGGAGTTTGATCTGTACTATTATGATGGGCTGGCCAATCAACAGGAGGAAATCCGTCTCACTGTTTGTATGTTTTAATCATACCTCAGTTGATATGACTTTTATGTTTGAATGAAAAAAATCGCTTTAAAGATGTCTCTTACCTTTTTCCTTTATTCTGATTCATTATAATCAGGAAATGCTAATAGAGAAACATTGTGTCCTTTTCCCTTTTTTTTTATACTAATTCTGATCACAAATCATTAGATGGTGGCTGATTTTTAAGTAGATCTAAAGAGAATAAATGGCCGATGCCGTGTTATTCCTAACTGACGCTTTCCATTTCTTTCCTTTTTATACCAATGCTTCAATTTGTATCTCAATAAAATAATGCTCATTGTTTTTTTTCAGCTGTTGGCAAATTAACTCAGAACTTACAGGAAGTTGATGCTGATCTCATTCCTCCACTCGAGCTCTGTATCAGAACACGGTATGACCTCCTTATGTCTCCTTTTTTAATTTCCACAATAACTGATAAGAGAATATACTACATATATTGATTTTTTTTAATAAAAAAAACCCTGATAATAAGGCATCATATAATAAATACCTAAATCTGTTGTCTATTCCCTGTCATGTTTGGTTTTGTTTTCGTGCAGGTGGAAAGATGCATCAGTCAACTGGAATGAGACCGAACCACTTCTTTGAGTTATCATGTTATCTTTAATATTATGTCTATTTTGTTTTTTGTTTTAGCTCTTAGTTTTTGATAATGGTTAAAACGTGTCACTATTAGAAAACTACTTTTCTATTCCCGTCACTCTAAGCAATTTCTATCATAAGCTCAGGATTATTCTCATAATTTTATCAACTTTGTTCTGAAACAATTTAAGCTTTAAATAAAATGTTTGTAGGAACTCCATAAAGGTGTCCATAAAAAAAAATTAAGGTATAACATCAGATTTGATGTATAACACATTTTCTGTGGCCTTCTAGTGTTTAGCAAGCCGTATAAGATGAATTGTATCACAAAACATCTGTTTATGCTGTGCACTACGGTTTTATGTATTTATATTCTATTTTGGGCCAATAAGAAAACAGTTTTTTTTTTTTTTTAACACAATGTCTGCTTTATTTAATTCAGTTTTCTTTTCTGAGTTCAGAGGGTCTTTTAGTTGTTCCCAGTATTAATCACACCGAGGACAGATTTAGCTTTAAAAAAAGTTTCATTTTGACTTGCATGTTTTTTCTTAATGGAAAGGAAATAGACGTGTGAAAATATGTTAACACCATCTGCTATAAATAGTGTAGAGCCCTGAATTTTCATACAGACTTTCACAATCTGTAAACTGGTGTAAAATCTGGACATGCTCTTTATTTTTAGGAAGGTTGTCTATTTTTTTACACACTATTCCTTCTCTTTTCACATTGTATGCTAACAAGATGTTTTCATGGAATTGACAGATGAAAACCAGCAGCTCTCTGCAGTTAGTTTGTGGCATAGAAAAAACATTTGTAGATGTGTATTGTTGCTGCTGACAACTGAGCAAACAGCTGCCGGGCCTCATTTAAATGTCTTAATAGATTCCAGTAGTGTTTTAAGCATAAGAAAAATGATCTTTACACTGGAAACTCTTTAGATTGGGATGTCAAAAGTGACTCTGTTGATGAAAATGTAGGTGTTAAATAAAATAGAAAAATCAAGGCAACCCTGAAGAATGTGGACATGCTGGTTGAAACAACCTCTCATAATGCCGGATTTCATGGATATAGATCAATGAAGGAGACACTTCCTAGAGCAAGGTGGGAAAAAGAAAATCCTTGTTTTTTGCAAATTCTTTTCTTAAAAAAGAAAAAGACGTCTGTTTCTTGAATCAAATGTTTCATTGTTTTGTTTAAAAAGAAAACATTCAACACCCAAAATACAACCCCAATGTTCAAGCATGGTAGTGGAAGTATGATACTTGAGGATTTTTTTTTCTGCCAATGGGACAAGTAACCATATAATTTACATCTGTGGTTCTTAATGCTGTTCCTCAAGTACCACTGTCCTGCAAGTTTTAGGTGTCTCTTTGCTGCCACACACCTGAGTTACATTAATCAGCCATCTGTAGCACTCGATGGCTGCCGAGTAGTCTATGTAATCTGAATAGCTTGAATCAGCTGTGCTGCAACAGAGAGATGTCTAAAACATGCAGGGCAGTTGTACTTGAGGACCAGGGTTGTGATTTATTTATTTGCATAAATAATGTTAATGGTATCATGAAAATGGCTACATAATAATAATGCTTAACATCAGGCTGTGTGCAGAGAAACTTAGACAACATTGGACATTTAAATACATAATTCAAAACTCGGCTAAATAAATCACCCAATAATGAGCGAGTAAAGTTATACACACTTTGTTGTGGCTTGATTTGATACCTATGTAAAGACTAAGGTAACGGCATGAATGCTTTCCTCCCCTCAAAAATGGCAGCTTATTTCAAAAGAGGAATCCTCAAAGATACTAGCGGAAATTTGCAAAAGGCTTCTTAACAATCATGCAAATAGATGCTTTTGCTTTGATTATTCATAGGGATTTGAATGATTTGGGACATTTTATTTTTGATTACATGCAAATAGACCCATATACAATTGGTTTATTCCTGCAATATCCCTTCTACATCATTGTTTTATGTTTTGAAATATTTTATATGAAAAAAAAAATAAGCTGAAACTTGTTAAAAGGCTGTTGTTACCTGTTTACCAAGCTCAAAATCTGATGGAAGTGAATGTTGATTTGAATGTATACATATGGAAAAACAAATGTTGGTATTCCTTTCTTAATGAAACACAAAACCCAAATGGTCACAGAAATAACTTGAATCTGTCAAAAGTAATGATAAATAAAGATTCTTTGGAAAAATAAACAAAGGAAAGTCAGACAGCTTTTTACAATGCATCAATAAAATGAGTAAAAGGAAAAAACGCTCACAAAACAGGCCTAAAAAAAATTATGGTACCCCTAGAAAAGAGAAAATATTCGACCTAAGTGGGGTGTTATTTAAGGTGTGTCCAATGATTAGCATCACAGGTGATACAATCTCGTCATAAGTCAGAGGACCTACAGTATATATAGCGCGACAGGTAGTCACTGTGCTGTTTGGGGACATGGTGTGCACTGCACTCAACATGGACTGGAGGAAGCAAAGGAAAAAGTTGTCTTAGGAGATTAGAAGAAAATCATAGAAAAGTATGTTAAAGGTAAAGGTTATAAGAGCATCTCTGAGACGCTTGATGCTCCTTTGACTGTAGTTATTAAGAATCTTTCAGACCGTAGCCAATCTCCCTGGATGTCGCTCCAGGAGGAAAATAATAAGAGCCGAATAATATGAATGGTTACAAAAGAGCTCTGAAAAACCTTTAAATAGATTAAAGGTAAACTTCAAGGAAAATGAATGTCAGATCGCACAATCAGTAGTTCTTTGAACCAAAGTGGGAGACAACCAAGGAGGATGCCATTATTGAAAACAAACTGGAATTTTCCAAACTACATGTTGACAAGCTACAAAGCTTCTAGGAGAATGTCCTATGGACAGATTACTCAAAAAAGGAACCTTTTTCCAAGGCACACCAGCTTTATGTTCAAAGAGGGAAAATTTAAGTATACCAAGGAAAGAACACTGTCCCTGCTGTAAAACATGGAGGAAGCTCTGTCATGTTCTGGGGCTGCTTTGCTCAGAAGGACTTTAATCTCTGCAAGGTTCAATAAAATCTCAAGACTATCAAAGAATTCTAGAGGGAAATCAGAAAGCTTTAAGTCACAAGTCAGGGGTCTTTCAATTGGATAATAACTGAAAACACAACATAACAGCTAAAAACACCCAAGAATGGCTAAGAGGAAAACATTGTTATGAAGTGGCCTTCTATGAGCCCCGACCTAAAACCTATTGAGCATCTTTGGAAGATGCTGAAAGCTGTCGTTAGAAAAAAGGATTTCTCCAAATCTGAGACAACTGGAGCCGTTAGCTCATGAGGAATGGACCAAAATACCCACTGAGATGTGCGGAGGTCTAATCGACAGCTAATGAAATCGTTTGATAGTTTGCCTTAAAAGGTTGAGCAACAACATGTTAATAGTACCATTATTTATGTTCAGGCCCTTATTTGTTCAAAGAAATCATTCTGTTTAAGCATGGTTAAAAAGCATTGACTTTCTTTTGTTCATTTTCATAGGACTTTTATTTGTTCACTTTTGTCAGATTTAGATTACTTTAGTTTTTTTTCATGAACGAGAGGTACCAGCAATTTTGTCCACTTGTGTGTATTTTGGTTCCTCGAATCAAATATGAATAAATCTACTTAACGTAACTAGCACATTCTGTATAAAAGAATTAGCACTGATCATGCTGGAAGACTTCTTTACACAGCAGCTCAAACTAACCTTAACATTAGGAAGCTTAACTAACCTAATTTAAAGCAAAAATAATCAGAACCATCACTGTATGCCAAAGTCTTGAGTTTGTCTTTTATTTTTTCGTTTTTTAAATCATTATGTGCTTCAAGCTTTTCGTCCCACTTAATAAACTAAGATCACATGTTTTTTTTAGATATCAGTTTGGGAAAACAAGAATTTCAGAGAAATATGTCTTCCAGTCATTTGTTTAGGTTTTTCCTCAGACTTGAAAGGCATGATAGTACACACAGTGAGGGGCATGCAGAGGAGGTGACAGCGACTTACTGCCAACATATCAAGCATTAGGGGAACAAAGACCCCTTTAGCTAGGAGAGCGAGGAGCTTCAATACTGTCAAACACCGTGGAGCGTAGAGCTATAGGTGATCATCTGTGGTTTGCATCAAAATGTCCAGATGATTTCGATTCAAACAAACTTTCAGAAAACAACCTGTTTCACTTCACTTACTGTCAACATTTCCTTCTCAAACGTTTCCCTTTGGCAATGTGGAGTCGTTGGAGAAGATCTCACTGTGATGATGACAGCTCATTCATCTTTCATTTGTCAATTTCTAAATGGGAGCAGTTTTATCTGAATGTATATTATTGGTGACTCATGGGGGATTTGAGCATCAAAAGACATACGAAGAGAAATGAATTAATCATGAGACATAGCCTATAGCCATTAACCCTCGGTGACAGTTTTACAGCCACCATGGCTATTGCATGCACAATAAATATGATGCTTTGCTCGAATGACGCCTTAAGGGTCTCCAAAATTGGATTATGGTGTGCACTTTTGTCATGACATTCTTCCGTGGATGAGGAGAGAGGTGGTTTGATATACGTCATAAGGAACCACGCTTATCTGTTAGCATGAAATATGTTCGACAGGCAGGTTCAGATGAATGCGGGATTTAGAAAGCCTTTAAAGACAATAATCAGGACGAATTGGTGCCCTTAGTGAGTATTTGGCAGCAATGAAGGAAGTGTTAAAACAGCTTAAATTCACTGTAAAGAGTTTTAATTCTATATTCTGTATGTTCTATAACAGATTAACAGCAGACTGTGTGAAAAATAATAGTGGAAGGATTTAGATTTTAGATAGATTTTTAAAGACAGTTTGTAAAGTAAATAAAAATTTGGAACAGTTTGGGAATTTTACTCCTTTTTACTTAATATTTAGTAAAAACAAGTTTTTGTTGGAATTAAAGCTTTAAGTCTTAGGATAACATCAGCTTTGCATATTTAGAAACTACAGCATTTCCTTTGGTTTCTCTGAAAAATGGGTCAAGCTTAGACAATATGGACACATAATTTTCCAACTTTGCCAAGATTATCAGTTCAATTTTGTTCAAGAACTCATCTCAGCCTTTCTGTTACGTGGATATGGTTGTTCAATTTAGCTCTCTGCTGAATGTCGGCATGTCGGGCTACAGGTTTCCCTTTTGTTTGACCAGATCACAATCTGTAGTGTTTGCTGTGTCTTCCCACATAGATTCATACATCAGAATTTGTTTCTGCTTTATACCAAATACTGCCATCTTCAAGTCACACTTAAATGTAGGACAATTTCTGAATAACACAACTAAGAGATCTCCTGTTATCAGATTCTTCTCAAGTAATTAAAAGTGCTTTACAAGAGAAAAGAAAAAAGGAAAGTGTATTGAAGTGGCATAATAGAGGCAAGTGAAGAAAAGTTTGACCGCAAACTTAAACTAATGATATTTCGTTCAACAGTTTAAATATAACAGTTAAAACAATTTACAGCTTGAGCACTTTTAAAGTCTTTTCCAGATTAGTGGAACATAACGACTAAAAGTTGCTTCTCTATGTTTAGTTTTGGGTACGCAGAGCAGACTTGGGCCAGAGGACCCGAGAGGTCTGGGCGGTTGATAAACTGACAAGCCTGTAATCGATTTTCAAACTAAGTTATTCAGAGATTTATATGCTAACAGGGTTTTTTTTTAAGTCTATTGTCTAAGAGATGTGGAGACAATTCAACGATTTTGGAAGTTGGGTGATGCGCTCCAATTTCTTTGTTTTAGTGAGGATGCGGGCAGCAGCATTTTGGATCAATGGCAGCTGTCTGACTTTTTAGGCAAACCCGTGAAAACACCATTACTCAATTAATTTGACTGAAGATAAACACATGGAATAGTTCTTTAAAGTCCTGCCGAGACATTTGTCCTTTAATCCTGGAGATGTTCTTCAAGTGATAGAAGGCCGACTTTGTTTCTATTAGCATCTGAGGGTTCGGGTCTGCATCCATCACTGTAACCAGATTTCGGGCTGGATCAGTGGTTTGTAGCTATTGTAAGTGAAGCCCTGTACTAACCTTTGATCGCTCATCTACAGTTTTGTGTTGTTATTCAGTTTGATTGGAATTTTGCCTCTTCGCATGCAATGATTTCCTCTAAGCATGTCATTGCTTAGAGGAAAGCACCTGTGTAGTTATTGTATGAAATGTATTTTGATCAGATTACCCAGGCAACCTTGGGTAACACTGCTCAATAAAGGTTTATTAATAAAAATAATAACATAGAAATAATATTAACTGTAGAAGTCAGGACAAAGAAGCAAGGAGAGTGACAAAGGAGAAGCCATTTTTGAAAAGGTGAAAAACAATTCAATTCTCTTACTGATAAAAGGGAGTTTTGAGATGGGCCTGTAGTTCTGGTGTAACAGCTTGTCCAAGTTTTTCTTTTTGAGCTTTAGATCTCTGTTGGTTCTCCAGACTACCATGGTTGCTTCGTCACCTTAACTGACCTGTCATTTTAGGTGGAAAGTCCGGCCTAGATATGACCTACTCCTTACAGTATTTTGATGATAGATTAAACAGGGTCAATGATATTGTGTAATAGCCATACCCCACTTTAAGTTTTTATGCAACCTGTCTGATCTGCTTCCTGGTCCTTATCTTTCGCCGAGAACAGCTGGATCACTGAATTGCATCTGACTTGGAATTAACCAATAAGGATATGCTTAAACAACAGCACTCAAACGATAGGTTGCTAAATGAAAGCCACCAGAAGTGACAAAAACTCCTGGATGTCAAAACATTTTTAGAAAAACTGAGTGCAAGTTCGGTTACCTCATATTCAAGACTGTGTTGTGGTCTTCAATATTTCAATATCTTAATTTTTTTTTACTTGATATTCCCTAACAAACCTATGAGGTCTTCACAGAAAAGCTGGAGATTATATATCTAAGAGGAGGAAATCTGTTGGACTGGATTATATTTTAGGACTATCAAAGTAAACAGAGCTTCATAAAAAAGTCTACCTTATTTTTCAGATTTTTATTCTTAAATAATAATAATGCAATAGTTTTTCATTGATCCACAACAAAAATTCTCCAGAATTACATTTGAGTTTGTGATAACCTTTTAAGGTACAGTTAACTATAACACTGGACCAGACAGTGACAACATTAAGGTGTTTCCTCTCTTCACCCCAGGGCTTTGGGAAGCCTGACAGGAAGGAAATGGCAAGGCTTTGGTCTCTGTTTACTATTTATTACACCAAATTTCTCAGAGGTACCAGGGAGGGGATTTGATGCTTGTGTGTAATTGTGTTAAAGCCCTCCCACATACCATCCCCAGTGCATCTTCTGTCTCCTCTCCTAATCTGTGCAGTTTGTCTCCAGATAAGTGATATCCTCCTCAGATTAGGATCCTGTGTCCCTGTCCTGCCCACCCGGAGGGAAAGGGATCCCCGGTACATCCCCATGAGGTGCAAGTTGTATTTTTAGCAGCCTAATCCTTTTATAGCTTCAGTCGTTTCCTTAATTGGTTCAGGTAATCGCTGCATATTTTAGCACAAGTTGCTCTGAGTGGATTTAATGTTGGCAAGTATACAGAAGTTTGGTGAGGCATAAATTTTCAAAGCTGAACCTCTAAATTCTTAAGGGGGTGAGATTTGTGGAGTAGAGGTTTTCACCCTGTTTATGGTCCAGCGGTACCAGCTAACCTCATATCAAATTGGAAACATTGCTTGGATTGAGATCCTGTTCACAGCGATAGGATCTGTACACACCATCCGATATGTTCTTCAACCAACTTCTTCCATTGATAAGTTTATAATGATCACACAATAATCCTTGAATATTGCGTGACCTCATAAAACTAAAAGCTGCTGCTCTGTTCAGTTGTTGGAGATAAACTGAGCTGTTGTAATTTTTGGCTTGTAGTTTGTTTTTTTTTCAGAATCCAATCTATTGTTTCCCCCAGTATGACTGATTCAATGTTTGTTTAACTATTTAGAGAAAAAAAAAAAAAAATAAAATAAAAGTCGCTGTCAATTTTCTCAAAAGCAGAAAGAAAAAAAGCACAATAGAAGGGAAACTCTCCCATTTCTGTATTTTTGAAGGACTTTACAACCCCTAGAGCAAAGGTACTAATGAACTTTACTGAAGCTAATAAAGAGCCATTTGAAATTCATTACAGGAGAAGCTCCTTTTAGAAGCCAACTTTGCTCGTCTTGCTTTCCTTAATCCCTGATATAGATGGTTTGGTATTTTCTAAGTACAGAGCATTATTTTTTTATTTCCATTACAAATAAAACTGGCTTGAAGTCAAGTGAACTTGGACACTTCATGAAATCTGTTTCAGCTTTTCCTCTCATGCAACAGGTGCTCTGAAGCTCAATGTTTCTAACACTTAAAACACAGTTTTGGCATAACAGATCAGTCAGTTCCCTTGACTGCATTTAAAAGTTTCTTCACAAAAGCTTTTGTTGTACTGAACAGATGTTTTCAAGCATTAAATTGGTGCTTTTTCTGGTGCTTTTTCTGGTCTTATCTGCAGAATTCATGCCTTTTTACTTTGGCTGAGCTTTGATTGCTCAACCTCCTGTTAAGTCCAAGCAATCTGATAGCCATGATTTAGTGAATGGCTGCAAACACTGAAGTGTGCCAGACATTTTGCAATGACCTCCCATAAAAAGAGAGGTGAGGGGGAGGATTTAGGAATTATATCACCTGCTTTGAGCAGCAAGTAGCTAAAATGGTGCTAAAACTACTAACCAAATATTTTATCCCCACCCAAAAAAGAAACCCTACTATGGTTGTGATGAAACCCAGCTTCTTTTCATAAATTCAGATGAGCAGAAAAAAGCTGTTGTTTGTTAAAAATGAAGCACATGGAGATAAATGCACCACATGCCGTGCCAAGAGCGAGCAGTTTACTCCCGAGGGCTCCATTTGCAGGCTCACCCATCGCTCCGCCTGACTCCACTTTTTTGCATGAATTTTTAAAGAAAGAACTGCAAAACCTCCTGTGCTTCAGTATTCTTTATTTAATATTGCAGTGAATTATCACCGTTGTCCTTATCTTGTAAGGTCTCATTGTCAACAATCACTCAAGTGCCAAATAAAATGCAATGAAGACAAGGATGGATTATAATGTCAGCAAAATAGCAAAAGTGGACTTTATATAGAAAATAAAGGAAATACATTTTCTCTCCACCACTCACAACTTTTATAACCAAAATAATAATATTTTAATGACTGTTA
>JAUZNJ010071395.1:2052-19546 GCA_034780135.1 Jordanella pulchra
CGCTGTGGGATATAAACCTTGGACTTTATTGCTGCAAGCCAACACTGCTACCGACTGATTGGCTATTTAAAAGCACGATTATTAAGATAGAATTAACAATATAAGAAGTACTTTTAAAAAATTAATAATAAATTCGACTAATGCTGGGCAATTAATTGAAATTTAACAAAATACAATTATCAATTACAGAGGGGCTCAATTTTACATGAGTAAGATATGCCATTCTTACTCCCGGCCTTTAGGGGGCGGTGTTATGCTTACAATAGATTTTCCCTTCTGCATGTTTTCCCACAAAGAAGGGAAACAAAGAGAGTTGCAGTTAGCATGCAGATCCATTCATGGTAGTAGAAGTTAATCCTTTTCCACACAGCCACAACAGTAAAATCCTGCAACAACTGACTCTGGAGAAGTGTGCTTTCAAGGTTATGAAAACAAAAAATAATGGCAATTGTTGTTTTTTTTTTCTGAAAAATCATTCCGTCCTCATTCAGACAGCTTTTTATCAGGGACGTAAAAACATCTGTGTCTTCTGAAAGTCAGGGACACCATCAGCATGTGATATTAGGTTGTTTGGTTAATCTAAAAACTCCAGTAAAGGGATTTTTAAGTGAAGGAAATGGTTTCAATCTGTGTAAAGGGTCAGGTTTAATCTGTTTGAGGTCAATACTTTAGTTTTATAGTTTTCCTAAAACAAAAATGAGCTACTAATACTTTACTGCAACCCATTCTTTAAATGTTAAGTTTAATGTTTTCCCCCATGTGTTTCTGTATCTGTGGAGGCTTTTCTCACACTCTAGTAACCTTTGCTGTGAATGAAGCGCTTTAATCTGGAGTTTATGGTAGGGCCCATGGACACCAATACCAACCTGTGTTGAAATTAACCTTCATGCAGGAAATGTAGGTCTGTGTTGAGTTGACAATCACTTTTGTCAGCTGAATTTTTAAATGCTACTTTCAGATATCTATAAATCCCATTGGTCTTTTAATATCACCATTGGGTGCTTTAAATCCATACTAAACCTGGACACATAACTCCTGCTTGTTTTCTTGGAAAACAACTTTTGTTATAAACAATGTGTCTTTAAATAAGGCAGCCAGGACCGAGATTCATATGATCACCCCTCTGATAAATACTCAGTTGTTGCTTAGTTTCGCCACATTCCTGCAATGAAACTATACCTAGAAAATAATGTCTTTTACTTTATATATCAACTAAAAGACACGTTAAAATAATATCTGTGTCTCACAAAACAAGATTTAGGAAATGTATTCTATAAAATCGGTATTCATTACATCAAAGGATCTTCTAAAACCCAGTAAAAGTATTTTTCCCATGTAACCTTTCTTAAATAATCAATTTTTCTATCTTTTAAAAGAGGATTTTGGTATTTGTTGTAAAGCAAAACAAAAACTTTAGACGGGCTTTATTATTAACCCTTTGTTTTAGAAATGATGAAATTATGTGTAAAAATTAGAAAAACCTGCTACAATAGAGTTTATTATTATTATTCATTCATTCAAAAATCACATCATATACAGCTCAATAACTTACAAACTTGGAGTTGTATTATTGTTTAATGAAAGCACCATTAAACATCCTAGACTCTGTAAAAAGTTTGCAGTAGGTCTTAAGAGGATTTACACCATCATTTCCAAGTTAGAAACAATACAAGCTTTTAAAATTGGAGTTTTCATCCCCTTTACTGGTTTTTGGGTGTAAAATATGATAAGATTTGTTGAGATTTTATGCAGAAGTCTTATGAAAATGGCTATTATTGTTTTTTGCTTTTTGTCCTCAGCTTGAAAACTTTATTCTGTCAAAATAGAAAGAATTTGAGGGATTTAGAAGCAAGTCAGCATTGAAGAGGCTATAAACCAGAATCAGAGTATCTCATTAATTAATCAGTTAATCGATCAATTAATTTAAATCAAGTCACATGAAAATCTCTGTGAGCTGCAGCTGGAAAACGTGAGAAATGTCTTGCAGTGGTTGTTCATTTTTTCATAGTTACAGCAACAAAAAGCACAATTTTCAGAATTTTAATTAGCTCGGGACAATAGTTTTTAAATGCCAGTGGAGCTGCTCGGTCAGCTAGTTTAGCCAATCTAATGGAGTCTCTTTAAACAATGTGACAAAATATGATGTGTTTGCATTTTCAACTAAGAAAACTTATGAAAACCTGTGAGGATTAGTTATTAAAACAAATAGTTGAAATTGCAGCTATCACTACAGAACATCGTATAATGGGAAAATACTCATGATTGCGTAGTTCTTTTAGATTTCATTCTTTAAATAGCAACCGTTCACAACCATGTAACCTGGTGTAAAATAGTGGTTTCAGCTTCTTCTTTAAGGAAATAAATGTGGTTTGAATGAATGAAACCCAAAGTTGTATTTTGATGTGCAACAGCAAAACAGACTCAACCACTATTAATCTATTTTTATCCATTAATGATATATTTTTTCTCATTAAAGCAGCCTTTCCCACTGAAAGATATGGACTAGGTGAATGCTGGTGTTACTAGAAACACTTGAACCTAAGGCTACGTTCACACTACAGCCTGAAGTGATCCAAATCCGATTTTTTTGCTGATATGCGAGCTGTATCTGATCTTTTCATGACAGTCTCAACAACACAGATGTGATTTTTTTTTTTTTTAAATGACCCCGCGTCTAAATGGCCACGTTGCATCTGTTCGCCCTGAACGTCATTAAAACTCAACAAAGGTTCTGCATCTTATAACGTAGAAGCAGGAAGAAAAATAATCATGGCGAACGATAAAGCAGTCTTTTTTTTTTTATTTTGATTGAAAGAAAAAAAGATTTCAAGATGTGCTCCAGCGCTATCATCCATGTTTACTTCTCTAAACACAGAGCACACTCGTTTGTGATGTCATTGCCTCCTCTACTGCACATGCGGGACGGTTAAGCTGTATGATCACATACAAGTGGCATATTTTTGGAAATGCAAATGAACACAGAAAACAATAAAATTTTACAAAGGAAAAAAAAAAGTCGGAATTGAGTGTTAAGGCCTGAAGTGTGAACATAAACATTTGTTTCCTACATCAATTACCTTATGGTCCTATCAGTTGATTCATGTGTGTTGAACCAGGGAAACATCTAAAACATGAAACCTTCCAGACTTACATGAGACACTTTCCACCTAAAAGTTTCCAAAGTTTAGCTTTTTTTTTCAGCTTCGATGACAAAAATCAAACATGAATCATGTTTTGGTTGCAGAAGGTCAACTGAAAACAGAAGTGGCTGCAGTATCATCCTGTGTGAGATGTTAGGATCAGTTGTTTGGTCATTTTTTACCTGCAGGAAGCCCATATGTTCCCCGCTATGTCTCTAAATGTATTTAGAAAAAGGGAAAAAATGCTTTGTTCTGACTTCACACACCTGGCGCTATATCAACCACTTTGGAGAACACAAAGCCCCTCAGAGCCAGCAGGTGGATGAACAGAGGCTTATTTGCTTAAACACTGTATTGCTTAATGTATAGCCCTTCTGGAGCTTCTTTTTGTGAACTTCACACCTCCGCTAATCTTTTGAAGGAGCCCACTGAGCCACGACTAGAGAACGGTGATTCCCAGAACAACACAATGTCATATTTCATGCATGAAGAGTCCGTGTGGGAACGACTGAGCAGCTTTATGATGTATAATCAAGCTAATTATCAGGGCTTTTCAAAAGAAAACAATGCTTTATGGAATTAGAATAACTGCTATAGTCTGTTAAATTGAAATGTTAATTAGAGTCACACAGTTTTTTCTTTATGCCAGATATTCAACGATTAATGTCTTTCTGTCCAACTTCCTTTCTTCTCTGTGTTATTGTTTCTTCTGTCAATAGCTTTGCTTCCTTTCTGTTGCCCTTTCAGTTCACTTTGCAACAGGACGTAGGTGGAAGGAATGAGAGACCATTAGAGTAAGGGGGGGATAACAAAGAGGTCGTAGCAGCATGAAGACAACTAGAGCAGAAGAGCTGTTAGAGGAGGAAAATTCAGGCCTTGACATGGATAGGAATAAGTTACTAGGTTAATGAGAGGAAATGACTTAATAGAAGGAAATAAATGAAAGGAAAATTCAAGCTGAGTTATATTCAATTACTGAATCAAGGAGGAAGGGTTGGACAAAAAATTGCTGGTGCTTAACTTCAATTCCAGCAGATTATTACCACTTGTAGTCTTTCACAAGCCTTTTCAGTAACATCCAAATTGATTTTGAAACGTCGTGAGATGTTAAATTAGTTCCATTTACCAATTATGTCCAGATGTTTGGACAGATGTTAAGAGAGAGAAGAAATCTGAGGCACACGACACAAGAGTACTAAAGAAAAATGAAACCTAAGCGCAAAACAAGACCAAGACAAACTGAGGGGATCTTATAATTTGACCAGAAATGCAAAGTTAGGAAAATCAGATGAATTCCAGGAAAACAAACCTTAAAATGCTCTGCCCAGGAAACCTGAACTTCTCGTGCACATCTTTCTACCCCAAAAAAAAATTTCTCATTTTTTTAAGTTTGAATTTACCATTATTTAATCACACATCATTTTTAAATCATAGATAGACATTAAATTCCCAGAGACTGGTGGAGATGGACACCAGTTCCCTTTAACCCTGATGGATAAACAGTAGAGGATGGACTTTAAATGTCCTGCTTTCCATTTTTTGCATAACTTTGCTTAAAACATACAAATTATTCAAAAGGATGAAGTCTTTTCTTTATGTTTTTAAAGAGGTCAGAACTATCCAAGTGAGCTTTTTATTCCTCTTGTTGGTTTTTTCTTGGAGCTGCAAGATAAAAACTACAGAGGTGATGTTTCAGACTGAAATAAAACTAATCTCCAGGAGGTTTTACCAGACATGTTCCTCACTGAAACACATTTATTTGTGAGTGAAATATATTGCTGCTTTGCATCTGCCTCATCTCAGATGCAAATATTTTGTTGCTTTAAACACACATGGGCTCCAACAATCAGGTTTTCTGGCAACAAAAAATGAAGTCCTTATGAAAAGATGCATACAGGTTTTCATGAGATTATGAGTCATGAAAACATCCCTTTACGTGTATTTGTATAAAGACTAGTTTTAGTTGCTCAGTTTTCAAATAATTGAAAATGTTAGTTGTTACTGCTCCACTGGATCAAAAAGACTTACCAGGTACTTTGGTATTTTTATCAGTAGATTTTATACCACAGTAGAAAAGATGGGATGTTGGTTGATGGCCATGACTAATGGGTTTTGTTTTGTCTTTTATAGCTGAGTATCATCTGCATAACAAAGAAAATCTATGATATTGTTATGCATATTGCTTTTGGAGTACCATTCATGTCCCTGCAAAATTATGTATTTTGTAAAAGGCAGTGACGCACAAACAGCATTTAGAGGAAGCCCATAACACTCTCTAAAAACCTAAAACATCAGTTTAAAATTGTGCCGTTATGAACCGTTAATACATCTTAATATCTTAATACATGAGAACCATCAAGGATCAGAACTGAACACAGCTGGATTAAAAAACTAGCCGGTCATCTATGAGATGTATAATAAAATACAGAAACAGATCAGCAATGGTGGCTTTTGTAATTTAATTTTAATAACCAATTTCAGATTTTTTTTTTTGCAATGCAGATGCTGCTGTGGATGGTAAAGCTGAAGGGAATGTTTTTCAAAGTAAAAGAAAAAAAAGAAAAACATGGAAAACCCAACTATGGCCGGTTGTCTTATCTAAATGATGTTGGTTTCTTACAAAAAAAAGCTGGGCAGTAAGCTTTGGGCGCTTAAACAAAGGCTCACATGCCTCTTATCTAACATCCAGCTGAGCTAAATAAGATGAGCAGAATCCAAACCACTAAAGCTGCAATATGTAAAGCTATCAGCACTGTGGTGAAACGGGACTCGGGTAGTACCTACAGTATGACAGATGTCATTTATTTGCATGGATCTTTGATAGTGTTTGCATACACCTACACTCATAGATACAGAAACATTGAATTTTTATTAAAATAAAAAGGTAGATTGTGTGATTTTTTTTTTGTAGAAAATGTAAAAAGGAGGAAAGGGGAGAACTGTATGAATAATGACCAGGGAAACGTTATAACTGTTTTAAGCAAGAGGGAAATGGAAACATCTCAGTTATGAAAAGTTTGAGGAATCTGAGACATGATACAAAAAATAAGGTACAGGCTAACGAATGGTTGGAGGAGATGTCTCTAAGGGTAACCTGCACTCATGCTTGCCTGTTTCCCAGTCAGTTGCCAGGTCTTTGTCCAGATGGAAACTGGCAACCTGTGCATGGCTTCTCAGATTCTTAAGCTGGCACAGAGCTCAAAAACTTGACCAAATTTCAACCTCTTTTTGCTTCTTTTTTGATCCACTTAAATCTGAAACACCCAGAAGAAGCCCCTGATCTGGAAACACCAAATCATGTGACTTTAACCTAATATTCATATTGGTGTAAAATCATCAATATTTGCAACTAACCAAAGGTAAATATTGACGTATTTTGAACCTGATTGAAATTGATAAAACGATTATGTATATTCATTTTTTTTAGTAAAATTCTTACTTGTACACCACTAGTCTAGAAGTTAATTGGATGTATAATAGTTTTAAAAGCTTTAACATTAAAGCCTTATCCTAATGGGTGTTTAGACTGAATTTTTTACCCTGTAACCTAAAAAGGACACAGTTGAAAGAAATATCAGTATTACAATTTCTTTTGTACACTGTGTAAAAAATGTAGAACATAAGATAGCATGTGTGTCATGGTTATGAAATGACCTTTTTTTAAATTCTTTCCCTTTTGTGTTTGTGCAGAGAAAGACTACAGCAGCCTGTGTGAGCGGCAGCCCATCGGCCGGTTACTGTTCAGACAGTTCTGCGACACTCGACCTGAGCTCAGACGTTGCGTTAAGTTCCTGGACGCTGTGGTAAGAAGCTTAACCAACTTGGTTCTGTCTGTGAGGATTTATTCTTTACGTGCTTGATGCATGTTTTGGCATAAGTCAAGTAGGGCTTAACAATTTTGCCAAAAGTACAAATTGTAATCGCGAAACATTGTGTCCACACAAGTGGACTTTAAAGAAGACGCTGTAGTACGCATGCCGGGCCCTTTGGTGGCGCTGTGCCACTGCAACAGAATGACATTAAGCTGCTAACAAAAGAAACAGGGATGGGATGACAGCTCATGCAAGGTGAACACAACAATGAAGCAACAAAGAGGAGCGTGTGGCTTTACAGAGGAGGATAACTATTGTTTTAAAATGATGCAGCTGGCGAGTACAAAATAAAATATAAATCAACGATTCTCAAAACACCTGATCTGCTTGGATGCACAGCCTAAATGACAAAATCCCTTTGCAGATACATTTAACCTCATCTCCTTATAGATGCATCCTTAAAACATCCTCAGTGAGCATAAGTCCTTTATATGATAAAACACCAACAGTACTAACAAAACAAAATCACACTGATGTCTTTTTTGACTAGACTTAGAAACCATGATGTTTTTTTTAGCAAAACAACAACAAAACATTAAATTAATCAAAGATTTTAAAGGTTAGGAGTAAAATTTAGAAAATGAATACTGTATGATGTTGAAAAACCAATGCAAGGCTTCCAATTCAGAGCAGATGAAGTTGATAGTTGAAGTTTTATCCAGAATAATCCTTCCATATATTGACATGATTCATTTAATGGACCTAAGGCACAACAGTTATAAGATGATATCAGTTTTTCTTTTGTTCAGATTAGAAAGGTTTAACTCCATCCATGTTTGACCATCTCTGAGCTAGCTTTCTAAGTAGTGAATAACTGTGTGGGTTAGACCAATACATCAAAATATCATCTGCAAAGCAATGAAAGTCTATGTGAATCTTTCTGGAGTTGTTTTCGCTGATGAGGGTCGATAGAAATGTTGGAACCACACTGTTCCTGTTACCAAATTAAAATTGGCTAAAAAAATTTTTTCCCAGAATTTGGCTTTTTAATATTATAGACCTACAATCATGAAATATTAACTACACACCTGCTCAGCAGGTTCCACAAACACCAAAACAATTTCAGGAATTACTTTAGTTTTTATGTTTTTTTTTCTATGCAGTACAGTGCCTTTTCACTTTGCCCAGATGTATTTATATTCAAATAAAATTTTTAACTGGTGGACTCTATCAGACTCTGTCTACAGACAGTTGTTGCAGGAGACGTTCAATGGAGGATGGTGGAGGACTGGGCATTTGGGTGCCGGTTCCCTGGCTCCAATCCTGCTCTCTGCTACTGTTAGCGCTTTTCCACCGAAGCGGCTCCTGCCTGTTCTGGCGCCCGAACGCGTTTCAGAAGAGATTGCGCATATTTTGACAAAACAAAAGATTGAGTCCCTGAGCAAAACCTTTAGCCCTTGAAAGCTCCCAGAGAGCTACGCATCAGCAGCCCCCTGCTTCCCAAGGGATGGATATGAAGCTGAACGTATCTTAATATCACTGACCAGGTCATCAAATGCTAAATTGAGTGACAGAAAACCGCACTGATAGTTTGCAACAACAAGGGAAGGCTGTAGTGCATCAGCTTCTATAAACTGTTTCCCAAATGAGACAAGATAAATAAAAATGGATCGCTCGTATCACCGTATGCTGAAGACAAGTAGAAACCAGGATCAGAGAAAATGTGCTTCCTGCAGACGTTGTCGAAGGACTTCACTTTGATGATAGAAGGTTTACTTATCCTGAAATGCCTGAAAGAAACACTTAAAGTTTGCTGAGACCCTGAGGAAGCTGAGTTTAATGAAATACAGGAAACTGTTGAATTCTTGAAGCAAACACTGAGTCAGCTTCTCATACCTCCCATGTTGCAAAAACACACGAGCTGAACCCCGCATTTAGCTTCCCTCTAATCCCCAAATCAAACTCGGGACAGACTTTGATGTCTTTGCAGCTCTGAGATGTCATCATCCTCCTGGTTTTTGTTCTCATTCCCTTGGGAAAGTATTATTTTTACAGGTACTTTAGGTCGGCAAGCATTTAGTTTTTAATAAGTAAATTAAACATGGAAACCCTGTCAGTCGGCTCCATTCTGACTCACTCACAAACTGCTTTGCAGCTTCCCAGCGAAACAGCAAATCTTTTTACCCCTTCAACCACTTTCAGTCTCTTCTCTGGGAATACAGCAAGAGGAAAGGCAGAGAGGCTTAACTGGATCTGAACAGGCTCTGCTGTCACTTAGCATTCATTTACCAGCGTTCACAGTGAGAGGAAGCACTTTGGATGTTTCCATTCAGGCTCAGCTTACTGCAGGTTGGAACCGATCGGAAGCTGCAGCATATGGAGCAGGGACAGCAAGTCTTTGGTTGTAACATTCATGGTTGAACAGGAATTTTATCCTGAATCCTCTAAAACTGCTCATCAAGATGAACAAAGTGTTAGACAATACCTCCATGTAGATCCTTTGCTGGAGGCGCTTTTAGGAAAGGAAGAAGCTCTATGAGTTGAAACAAAATATTATTTTAATGCTTCATAAAAAAGAGTATTTATAGTTAAAGATAAATGTTTAACCTTTAGACTGGAAGGTTTTAAAACAATGCTTGAAATTGTGCAAAACGCAGCATCTTCATTTATACACATTGAAACCAGAGGTCTCTTTTTTCAGCACTTTTATTGTTTTTTTTCAGTTTATGTGGCATTTATTTCACAGCAGATTGACAGGAAAAGGGGTGGTTAGAGGGGTGGGATATTAGTCACATGTACTCACTGCTATTAGAGCTAAACAATGATAAGTGACCATAGTAAGTCAGTTAAAAAAAAAAAAGGAAAGAACGTACCAACAATGAGCCAGAGGCCTCCTGTTTCTCCATGGAGGAGTTTGTTGCCAAAAGTAAGGTTTAAGAAATTATTCAAGGTTTAAGACAAATCTTAATGTTTGTTTTTTAAAAGTAAGGAACCAAATGTGGGGGAGATGTTTTAATTTACATTGGAGAATCTACTTCTATAAAATAACATATCCCAATTTATATAACTGCAAGCTTTAAGGTCTGAAGATGACTTCAGTGCTGTGATAGATCTAAAGGAATTATTCAGTCCTGTGTAAATAAATCGGTCCTTGAAGCTCTTGTCTTCTTTTTATATTACAGGCAGAGTACGAGGTGACTCCAGACGAGAAGAGGAAGGAGTGCGGACAGGAAGTCATCGACAAATACCTCAACCCAAAGGTACCCTCATCCTAAAGCTCTTCTTCAGATAAAAGTTTTAAACTTGTGAATATTACAAGTAACAGTATTTCTTTTTAGATTATAGTTTAGCTTTTCACCTGTAGGACATTTAATTAATTATTTAAAAGTCGAAAAATGAACTAATTGTGGCAGATTTTTGCATTAGTCATTTCAACTAATTTAACTAGGGGTAAATATTACTTACTGGTTTTAAAGTTTAAATTCAGGAAAAAAGATTATAATGAAAACGGAAAACATTGAACCCGTGTTCTATAATTAGATCAAAATTATTTTATAAATGAGATACATTACGAAAAATGAATAGGTAAAAAAATGACTGTTGTACAAATAGAGTAGTTTATCAGCAGAGTTACTAAATATTGACAAGACACTAGAAAAAATAGATTAACATAAGTTACATTTCTACATTTTATTAGTGAATATGTAGTTTGTATTTGAGCAGTTTGGCATTAAACATCCTGTTTGGATTATGCTTTTTTTTTAAATGTGTGGAAGTAAAAATGATCAAACAAATAACTCTTGGTCTGACGAGTGAATATGATTATGAAAAACTGAATACATTTTGTTTTTCATACAGTCGGAGGACCATGTATCTGAGGTGGAAGCAGAGATGATGACTCAGTGTACAGAGAGGCTGCAGGAAGAAGCCTGCAAAGAGCTCTTCAAGGACTGCACCAAGTAAGGTCACGGCCGTGGTTGGAGCGACTGCTTTGTTACAGCCTATAGTTCACCTCTGAGAAATATTTATGTATTTCAGGGATTTTTTTCTTCACTTTTATACCAATAAAAACCATTCCATTCATTTTATTACCAAAAAACACAAATTATTTGGTCTGTGAAACATTAGAACAAATAGACAGATGATGTTGTACCTCAGGGATCTGTCCTTGGACTGCTGCTATTCTCTTATTTAAGGATGTATTGCCTCCTAACTAATAGTGCTGATTTTTGAGAAAGAAGTGCTTTTATCTTCTCTGGCTTTAATCCAAAGAAATAAGGGGGGCTGTACCTCTTAATCACATGAAAAATGCTTTACTTAGAGACAGACAATATATAAGTGCGTAAAAATGCCATTTGGTCAGTTTGAGAAGCAAATTTCAGGCGTCCCCGATCTCCTGTTTTTGACATGCAAAATCTATAAATGCTTTATTAAATAAGATGTATAACATCAAGGATTGTAACACTGACAGCCGTTGCTCGTGACTGATGTCATTTAAATCCTTGGGAATGATGAGGACAAAGTCAGAGGAATCATGCTGGTGAAACCATTTGTTTATGCAAAGGCTGCATTCAGATACATCAATTCTGACTCACCGCGCTTTCCTTTTTATGAGGGAAATAGACCACAAAATCTTATGCAGCTTTTCTTCCTCTGCAACAAAAAGCCTGTCTTTAAACCATTTTGGAGACAAGAACCTCAACTTTTTTGAGGGTTATTGATTTCTTTCCTGTTTTCTGGCTTAAAAATCCATGAATTGCATCCAGTTTGAGTTTTATAACAAGATTATTATAGTAAAGATAAGTACACACAGCTTTTCAATAAAGCTTTTTAATAAATTTTATCGCAATTTTGTGCCATAAACCAACACAAAGTTAAAGTTGGAAGAAAAAAAATGCAGGATTTTCAAAGTTATTTTGATATATATACAAATGTTTGTAAATAACTATGTTGACCTGATGAGTCCATTCATGCTTGTTGATTGTTTATTGGACTTGAAGACTATTTTTATGACTGTTTTTAGTTGAATCCCAACTTCTACACTTTCACAGATCTTGGAAAGTTGGGCAAAGACACCCAGATAACAGATTTATAAAAACAATCCCATGAGCTGGATGACTATATAAATATTCTATAGGATAATCCAACTGGGATATCTTAACACCTCGCGATACATTTTTTGTCATTTTTTTAACCATTTTGTTTCCTGCCGATTTCATTTTCTATTTTTTTTTTTACTCCTCAACTTTTAGGTGATTGTCTGACTGAGCTTTGCCAAAATGTCACTGCAGCAAAAACAAAAAAACAACAAAATTCAAATGAAAACAGAAAAGATAAATGTCTCAGAGGTGACTGAGAAACTATTATTACATATTTTGAAGGCAACAGCAGTAAATTGTAAACAAAATGTTTTTTTTAAGGTGAAATAAGGGATCAAAAGTGCACAGATTGAATCTTTGCTGCCCTGGAGATCTTGTTATTATGCTTGAAAGTTGTCTTGATCAGGACTTTTCTTTGTTTCATGAAATAATTTTTTAGTTTTTGTTCGGGAATTTAGTTTCTTTACCCGTATGGTACAATTTTCAGAGAAATGTTTTAACTCTAACCTATGAATAATTTACACAAAAAGGCTCCTTAACTCAATCCATATAGAAATGTTTAGATACTTTTAACCGTAATGCTTAAAAATAGATTAAAATACACATTCAGGCAAATATTATTATTTTTATATGGTTGATTTAACTTTAAACCTACTTTTTTATCAACTTGTGGTAATTTTTTATTTGGGAGGTTTTTGCTTCGTCTGGTTAAACAGCAACAAGTTTCATGGAACAAGATAAATAAGCCTCCTGTTTCCATAGAATCACCCAAACTCCTTTGTCTTTGTGTGGTGCATAAATTTCATTACATCTGGGAATCCCATGACTCCAAATGCTGAGAGGGAATAACATTTTTTTCATTATAACTCATACCATCAATTTCTCATGCTGGACGAAGCTGCTCACATGAATTTTATTTAAAATGTTCACAGTTTGATCTCAGTTCCTGGTATTATGTCTTATTTGGAGGGTAAATATACCTTCAGAGCCAAATCAGGGTCAGAAGGAAAACAGATGATCAGATGAAAACTTTGGTTAAAGGTGCTTCATATACAGCTTGTAAAAAGCTTCTAATGTGTTGTAACAAGATTTAAAATTCACTAAACTCTGAGTTTATTCAGAGGGAACTAATGACTGATCTAAAGCAGGCGGGGTAATTTACTAGCAGAAACAGGTGTGAATGGAAAGCAGGAAACAACCCAAGGAGCAAAGTTTAACAATACAGCAACACACCTAAAATGATAAAATGACACATAACCGAAATGACCTTTAAAAAAACGTAATGTAAAAAATCTAAAATAGAACACACAAAAGGAAAACTAACGATTCATAGGAAGCCACTTAGCTCCGATTTTAAACAGACACACCATTTGTTGAGGGTACCGTCGTCATGGCAACTATTCCTGGTTCCTCCAGTTGCTAATGAATGAAGGTCTCTAGTGCCACAAATCTTTTAACCCAATAAGAAACCTAAGGATTGGTAACAGTGTTTGTAGATGACAGAGAAATATAGAACGTAAATGAGGAGAAAATTGTGGGAACCTTATTACAAATATATTTAAGATTCATTTACAATAAGAATCATGCAGTTGATATCAATAAATTTGGAATAAAAAAACATAAGTTTTATTAGAAAAATGAGAATTTAGAGGCATGAACAAACTAACTTAGTACCTTAAGGTCCAATTTAAAATAGTTTTTTTCTTAAGTTGTCAGTAATGTGTGGACACAGCACTACTTATAGGAATATTTTAATTCTTTATCGATTGTAATTATGTCTTGATCAGTTTGCTTATGTCCAATATAAGCAAACTGACAGAATGAGGCCTCCACAGAAAAACCTGAGAAAACACTAGTTGCTATGGTGATTCCCTCCTTTTCTGTGGGGACGGAGGCGGAGCTTACAGCAGGACCTTTTAAATCAGACAAAGATGGAAAGAGAAAAAAGTTTAGGGTTCAAACAAACAGCTGCTGTGTGGAAACTATAGGAGATATCAAATAGAGTCTTTAATCCTGTGTAGGATAACTTCCTGGCGTCTTACATGTAATTTATTTGTGTCCAAAGTGGAAACATGACAGTTTTAAAGGGGCCTTTAATTCCAAGAGGCCTTTATTAGGCATTGATAGTTTGGGTGAAAGTAAATAAAAATGGCTGCATTTTAATGCTTAAACTGCTCATCTAGAGTGAAGACTATAGTCAAAAAGTTCCTGAATATAAAAAATAAAATTAAAAGAAGAACATTTATAGAAACTTTAAGCTAATTGTGTAAAAAACTATTAGAGGAATTACTATACTAGTTCTGCAAGGCAGAACTGTGACTTATTTAAAGTTCACACACTGATTCTGCTGAAAAGTACTGCTAAGAGATTTCAGTTGTTTTTTTGTTTTGTTTTTGTCAATCGAGTCGTACTTTGGTTGACTTTTCCTTATTTATTATTTTATAATGATGACTTTTCCTTATTTATTATTTTATAATAATAATAATCGCTCCTACATGAGGGATGCATTGACGGGTTGGACCTGGAGTGTACTTGTTTGCTTTGCTAAAGGAATCATAGTTATTTGGTTTTATTACATCTCTAGAGAAGAAAATCAAAGCAAGAACAAAATATTAACTTTCTAATTTTCTCAAATGATCAATCAAACAAATCAATTTTTTTTCTTTTTTTCTGCCTCCATCAAGTAACTCCTGCTGTCAAGTCATCAACTATTTAAAACCAGCAAGCTGAACAAAATCTCTATTTATTTCTGTTTATTTTACTTTTCCAGATTGATTCACGACTACCTGAGTGTGGCGCCTTTCGCCGACTACCTTGACAGCATGTACTTCAACAGGTTCCTGCAGTGGAAGTGGCTGGAGAGGTAAGGGGTTTCTAACTGTATCTTCCTTCAACAACACGGTACCAGTAGCAACACGTTCAGAGAAAGTTGCCTCACAGCTTCCTGTTCTCCTTCGGGTTACAACAACAACACCATGACACATTTCAAAAGACAAGTTGGAAATTGCCTAATGAAAAACATTCACTTTTTCTGCAGAACTTCAACACTAAGAGTTCCCTCCTGCTGCAGCAGTCTGAAGATAACAGGACATTTTTTTCCCCTGACATTTATCAGTAATAGAGGGATTCAGCAGGTTGGACTGGTGTTCAATCAGATTAGACGTTTTTTTAAAAATGAGGCAAGCTCTCTACTCAGTCTAGTATTTCTCCAGATGTAAAAGGGTATAGAAAAGAGAAAAAAATAGTGTGTACAATTACGTTTTTCAAAAATTAAATCCATATCCATCCTGTGTCTTAGGTATTACTGCTCTTGTTGACACTCTTCAGCTCTTCTGGGAAAATCAAAAAGCTCTCCAACTCAAAATAAATACACACCCATGACCTATTTTGGGGTTAATTTTCCTAGTATTTGCCTGTACAGCCGATTATATTCTTTACATTGGTTCAAGAACGTGCTGGAAACATCCTGAGATTTCAGTCTACATTAACTTGAAGGCCTAAATAATCCAGGATGTTAATCAAACGTTCCATCACATCCAAAGGACTGAGATCACTGACTGTGGAGCTTATTGGAGTGAAGTATAATATAAATCCGTTTGAGGTATCTAAGGCTATCTAGCTGGAGACAGGCGTTTAAACAATGCTCCTGAAGGAGTCCAATGGGATATGCCTCATTATGTTGCGCCACCAACAAAAGATTGAGGTGTTGTTATTAAGAAGTTGGATTAATTCCGGAAACCGCAGCTGAAATCTAGACCAATCAGGAAGTATTTTCCAGTCTCTTACTCTACTTTCACACCAAACATTTTGTCGGGCCAGAGTTCAGTTTCTAGATGCGATCACATTGGGGTGAAGCTGGAACAGAACCCTGGCATGGTTACTATTGTCGGTCTCGATGTGGTTAACCCTGGAGTGGTTTGCTGGGAGTGTGAATGCATCGGTCTAGATTAGTCGTGATCCAGACCTCACCACAAGTTAGGGTTGGTGTCCCAACCTTCTATCCATGTTAAGCACAATATGAGCTGAAGAACTGAGCCAAACTAACCTGTGGTTTTAGTCAAGAGTTTGGTGTTGAAATCAGGATTAATAAGAGACTAAACTAAATCCTCACTGAGCGGCTGTTTGTAGACCGCTTCAGACATTCAGCAACACCTCCAGGCCAATGGGAGCGAACAGACTGGTTGGAAGCCATGGGATTTGCCCTGATGACAACAATCCAGGAATACTGGATTAGCTTTGTGTCTGACCTCATTGTTGTGCTGATTTAATCGTTCATTGGTTTTACTGAGCGCCTTCAACAGGATCAAACATGTTTCTGCTTGGTAACTGAATGCTGACTGTGGTTGGCCATAAAAGCTGCAGTTTAAACCCAACAGGCTGCACAGATGCCAAGATAAAATAACACTTGTAAAGAATAAGCAGCGGCTTTCCAATCACAGCCCTGTTACAACAGTAAATAACTAATGGTGTTAATGAGTGTAATCCCCAGAGTCATGCTGATGAAATGGGAGGAGTGATCCCAGGAGGAACCAGATTGGTGGCTGATGTCATTGATAAGATCAGTTTGTCTTTGTGAATCCAGTCAGGCTTCAAACAAACTGTGTTTGAAGTGTTTGAAGTTGAAAACATATGGACAGAGTTGTTTATGCTTCCATGTGGTCCTTCCAAACATTTCTCAATCTTTTGGGAGATTTTGATCAACCAATCTCCGGATGTTTTGGGGTTTTTGTTCTATTTCACTGAGTTTTGTTTTTTTTGTCCTGGTACCTCAACATTTAAACAGCAATGTCTCTAGTTTGAGTATAATCAAAACTCAAGGTATGATCTAAAAAATGCTGTTTGAATTTGCTCCTTTGGTTCTTTGTTACAAGCAGCTTCTAACAAAAACAAGTTATTTTTAGGTAAAGGTAATGTCCAGAAAAAAAAAACTCAGGGTTGCTCTACAAGCTTTCCAGCTCCATCTGAGGAATCCTATGTTGACCCTTGGTGTGAAGGTTTATGTTTCCTCAGGAAGTTCTGCTAATGGCTGCCATGTTCTTCCAGTCAGATGTACCATGTTGCTACCATCCAGGGGAATCATTTTAAACCATTTTTTGGTCTAATGGGAGCCCATCCATTGATTGAGGGGCACAGAGGTAACAGGTCCAGCCAGTATTCCCAACCATCCCTCTCCTCTGTCACACTCTCCAGCTTCCAGGAACAGATTTTTAAAGTCCCTTCAGGCAGATCTGGAGCTCTCCGGAGGTCTTCTTCCAATTTATCTACTTTAAGATGACGGATATCAACATCCCATCTCTAAAGTCTGGTTTATACTTGATGTGTCCATGAGTTTCGCATAGCCAAATGATGTCATTTTAGTAACAACATCCCACCATGCAGGGTCTTCAAAGCCTGATTTTCCCACCAACCACAAAGGGAAATTTGTAACTAGGACAGGGGCGGG